>LR749737.1:612957-730605 GCA_902729485.2 Mus minutoides
AGTTGGCCATCATTGGGAGGAGAGGCCCCTTGGTCATACAGACTTTATATGCCCCAGTACAGGGGAACGCCAGGGCCAATATGTGGGAGGGGGTGGGTAGGGGAGCAGGGCGGGGATGCGGGAGGGTAAGGGGAAATTTCTGGATAACATTTGAAATGTAAATGAAGAAAATATCTAATAAAGAGAAAAAAAAAGGAAAGGATGCTTTCTTTCTTTTTCTTTTTTTTCTCATTTTTTCACAGTGCTTTCCTTTTTATTTATTTTTTCAATTTGTTTATTAGAGATTTTCTTCATTTACATTTCAAATGCTATCCCAAAAGTCCCCTATACCCTTCCCCCGCCCTGCTCCCCTACCCACCCACACCCATTTCTTGGCCCTGGCATTCCCCTGTACTGGGGCATATAAAGTTTTCAAGAACAAGAGGCCTCTTTTCCCAATGATGGCCAACTAGGCCATCTTCTGCTCCATATGCAGCTAGAGACACGAGCTCTGGGGTTACTGGTTAATTCACATTGTTGTAACACCTATAGGGTTGCAGACCCCTTCAGCTCCTTGGGTACTTTCTCTAGCTCCTCCATTGGGGGCCCTGTGTTCCATCCAATAGCTGACTGTGAGCATTCACTTCTGTATTTGCCAGGCACTGGCATAGCCTCTCAAGAGACAGCCCTATCAGGGTCCTTTCAACAAAATCTCGCTGGCATGTGCAATAGTGTCTGCATTTGGTTGCCGATTATGGGATCCTGATGTGACTTAACATCTGAGGAGAAGAGAAGGAGCTTGGGACAGGGGACTTATGAGGGTGAGACTCAGAGGAGAGGAGGGAGTGGGGCACCAGGATATAACATGAATAAATAAATTAATAAAAGCATGTAGTAATTTAGTCTATCCATTTGAACTAAACAATTCTGTAAAGTCTGTTACACTTGAAAAATTATCTTAACATCTGCTACCACCACACAGTCAACAATGAGAAAAACTATCCTATACTAAATTAGGAAAGCTAATAACAGGCAACCTAAAAATAGCATATAGAAGTGTTTAAAGTTTTAACAGAATGCCATTAAAATACATAGATCATTGATTCTCAACCTTGCTAACACTGTGACCCATTAACATAGGTTCTCATGTCGTGGTGACGCCCAACTAAAATTATTTGTTGCTACATTATAACTATAATTATGTGATGGGTATTAATCACAATATAAGTATTTGATACATAGGATATCTTTTATGTGACCACAGATGAAGAAACACTGATATAAACTGTTGTAAAGAATAATGCACATCTGTGGGAACATGATGTTTTTCTCATTTGCATACTTTGTACACTGGTATGCTTTTACAAAAATATCTGACATATTATTAATTATACTCTATTATATCAAAGCACAGTAGTGTTATGTAAGTGAATTTAAACTGAAATATATGATGGTGTGAGATTTTTATTTAAGGAAAAAATGTTACTATTAAAGGTGTGCTCATGTTAATACACAAAGAAAAATATAAAATATCTCTTTTCAAGCATCATAGACATTTTAATGCCTTTTTAATCCTTTCCACCATGTAGGTGATAGTAACTTAAATATCTTCTCTTTAAAAATATTGATAAATCTCTTGTAGTATATTTAAAAATCTAGAAAATGTAGAAATCACCACTTAAGTGACATAAACACATGATAATAAACTCTCTTAAACTAACCTGGTCATGCTGCTTTTTTCTTCTGATCTGAAAAGAAGTGGTTTGAATAATCACACCCAATCCAATGACAGAGACTAAAGTGAAAGACAGCAATGCTTTCAGGGTGAGGAAAAGACAGAATATTCATGATGAATGAATCTGGATTGAAGAGTTTTGGAAAGGAGCCTGAGCCTAACAATTGTGTTTATGCAAATTCTGTTTGTGGATGTGACTAAGTATCTCCGTTCTGTGGAGACTCAAAACCATCAGTCGAATAACTTGTCAAGAAATGTTATCAGAGTTGTGTGCCTTGAAGACTCAGGTAGGCAAGGTAAGGGACTCAACAGCTTGTGTGTAGATGGCTTCTTTTAAATGCCATCCTTCTAAAACTGGTTAAGTGTGTTAAGGCAGCTACTTAAGAATAGTGAACCATTATTTTCATATAAAACTCCATTCTCAGATATTTGAAATGAATCTTCTTATTTAATAAATTTATGTTTAAAAAACCCAATATGATATAGAGTTAAAATATATTTCTAAAGACCATTGTCTATGTAGGCAGATTACAAAAACAGCCACATTTAAACTCCAAATTTTAATATTTAAAAATCCCTTCTGTTCAAGTCACCAATTTTGCAGTTCAAAGGTTTTGTTTTTCTGATTTTCTTTTCTTAAATAATCTCACAACTGCAAAACATCAGTGGATTGGCTCAAAGGCTTAGATAATTGGGTATGAACTTATACCCAGAAGACCAGTTATGTTTTTCTTGTCCACAAATCTGGTTCTACAGAACATATTGAGAATTCTAGCAGCACACTGGAAAAACAAATTCAGAAATAGTTTATTTCTGCATGTATACTTTGTACACAAGAACAGTGTTAGTAACAATTATAAGAGAACTAGTTTAACAACAATTGCTAAGTGCAATTTAGCCATCCAACTGAAATGACTCTGCATTGACAAAGAGGGCACTTATGTTGTACCCTTGATTAACATGGCAGATTTATTTATAATCTGTCCACTGTAAACAAATAACCTATTCACTCCCTGATCCTTATCTGGGATGCTTCTCTGCCTCTCAGCCTGGCCTGTCTTGTCACATGCTCTGACATCTGCCAGTTCTGTGGTAGACACTGTCATTGTGAAGTCTAAGTTTAAACCTCTCCATCCTCTGGGAACACTCTGAAACAGAAATTTCCCTGACACTCAGAAAATTCAGTCAATTCTGCAACCTTACACATAGTTCACAAAATGAAGTAGATGAATTTCAGGGTCTAGCCTTCTTATTTGTGGCCTATAGATTAAAGGTTTATTGTAAGAGAACTGCAGAATAATCATATTATACAATAATACTTGACTTGTGTACAGTTTAAAACATTGCAGTCCCTAGCTGCTGCTGAATGCCAAATATGACAAATTTACCAGATGTCAACAGATACTTCTTACCAGATGCCTTCCATTGTCACACATACATACTAGCATGCATACACAAGTAGACACACACATGTCCACATACACACTCAAACACACACTCACAAACACACACACACACACACACACACAAACACACACACACGTGGAAACAAAATAAATGTTTGTTGTGTACAATCTTTGAAATAAAACAATAACCAAGCAATGTATGAGCCAATATATAGCAAGAGTGAAAAGATTTTGAATTATATTATATATTAAAACTGAAACTTACATGTGTTTAGACTCCACGTCTATCAATCTGTTTTAAATCATGACCATGTGGAATTGCTTGCCAAGTGTCCATCACTTTATTCTGCCCACCCACCCCTATCCCTTGCTCATTGCCTAATTTTAGGAAGAGAAATACAGCTGATTGGGGAATCTTTTTCTCTCTCTCCTTTCTTGTACCAAGAAATTATTGAAATAATCACCTTTGTTCCTCTATACCCTGTACATCCTAAGGACAATTAGAACAAACCTCAATGATTGCAGAGTCTTTGAATTAGATTTGTTCACCTTTTGCAGCTCTGCAACATTTTTTTTTAATTTTAAATCAGTGACTCGTTTCTTGAAATCACTTGTTCTCCTTATTATCTTTCTATATCTTGTCCTGCCCCTTCCTTAGCTCATCATCCTCTCCCCTTTAATGTAGAAATTGCCTAATGCATTCTTTTCAGAGGACATTTCCAAAGCAGGTTCTGTGTTCACAGAAAATCATTACCTGAATTTGTCTTATAAAACTCTATTAAGCCTACCCAGCGTCTAGCAGGGTGAGTGTAGCTCTCAGCTCTCATCAAGACAACCCTTTGCAGCAGACAGAGAGACCATTAAAGAAAACCACAACTTATCAAATTGCAAAGTTGCTAAGCTCAGCCTCCAATAATACATCTTCCACACAATTCCCACTCCCATGGCTCAGTAGTCATTGCAGAGATGAGAGGGGAGAGGTGCTATAAGAGCAACAGGGATGGTGTTTTCTAGACATGACAGTCATCGCATGTGAAGTATCAGCAACCATATTATCTAACCAAGGACAACTGTAGAAATGGTACCATGGATGAGTAAGGCTCAGGGGGCCTCCAAACTGCACAGGGAGCTGCAGACAGGTGAGAAATTCTGAGAAAAGAAGAGGTAGACTAGAGGTGATTCAATACCTGATGTTGATCCCTGAAAACATTTAAATACAACACACATTGTGCCAATTAGGTTGATTTTATACACCTATGAATACAAACACACACACACACACACAGAGAGAGAGAGAAAGAGAGAGAGAGAGAGAGAGAGAGAGAGAGAGAGAGAGAATACACCCACACTCATGCAACAACAATTAAAGAAAAGGAGGCCACAAATTTGAAGAAGGAGCAAAAAGGTATATACAAGGGTTTAGCGGGAGAAAAGGGAAAGAAAAAATGATGAGATTGTATTACCATGTCAATAAAAGAGAAAAAAAGAATGATTAAAACACTACTTTAAATTGTTCTAAATAATCTGAGTTTGTCAGACTACATATACTACAAAGCATTATGCTTGGTGACAGCCTTCAATATTGCCATAGTGTAGACTAAGGGAAAAAAAAAAATCAACTCTCAGCAGACTAGGCTCACCAACCAAAGTTCTCATGAATACTTACTTCTAGGTCTGCTCTCAGGTACTGCTTTCAACTCCACTAAAACTGAGCATGTTCACATAAACCAGACCATAACTTCTGGTTTTCTTCCCAAATTATTCTCTCTTCTTCTAGCCCATGTTCGTACAAAGGTTTTCCTGTATCATATGAATTGAGACTGTTCTTCTAAGAGGCCACTGCTGTGAAAATTGGTCATGCCCAACTTTAGTCGCACACTTCTTTTGTACATTCTGTCTCTTCCCTTATATTCAATTTAACTTCTTTAAACTCCTTTATTACCATGGCTCCAAAATATGTCTCCAAGCTTTTATATATCACTTAAAACATTTTAAAATTATAATGTATTTATTCTCACATATAGACTGAATTTTTTATATAAGACTATAGTATTCCACTATGCAAGTACTTATGCTATGAATGGTATGTTACATAGTTGAAAGGAAAAATACTATCCAGATAATCAAACCTATTACTGCTATTAATAAGGAAATACCTGTTACTAAAATATGATAATTTATCAGCATATTTTCATAATAGTTATTTTTCTAGTTTATATTTAAGTGTCTTAAAATATTACTTTTCTAATTAGACTGTAAAAGACCTTGAATTCATGAAGCAGCTTACCTTTTGCCTCTCTTTCTCTATTTAATTTAGCAATTTAAATGTACATTTTCATGTTACTATATGGATAATAAATAATTGAAGACTGCACATATTAATAAATGTGTACAAAGTCCTTCTGTAGTGAATATATAATCACCATTAAAAGATATCCAAGCTATGGAGCTCGGGCACCAGTCAGAATGGCTAAGATCAAAAATTCAGGTTACAGAAGATGCTGGCATGGATGTGGAGAAAGAGGAACACTCCTCCATTATTGGTGGGATTGCAAGCTTGTACAACCACTCTGGAAATCAGTCTGGTGGTTCCTCAAAAATTGGACATAGTACTACTGGAGGATCCCGCAATACCTCTCCTGGGAATATATTCAGAAGATGTTCAAACTGGTAATAAGGACACATGTTCCACTATGTTCATAGCAGCCTTATTTATAATAGCCAGAAGCTGGAAAGAACCCAGATGTCCCTCAACAGAGGAATGGATACCGAAAATGTGGTATCTTTACACAATGGAGTACTACTCACCTTAAAAACAATGAATTTATGAAATTCCTAGGCAAAAGATTGGATCTGGAGTATATCATCCTGAGTGAGATAACCCAATCACAAAAGAACTCACATAACATGTACTCTCTGATAAGTGGATATTAGCCCATAAACTTAGATTACCCAAGATACAATTTGCAAAACACATGAAATTCAAGAAAAATGAAGACCAAAGTGTGGACACTTCACCCCTTCTTAGAATTAGGAACAAAGCATACATTGAAGGAGTTACAGAGATCAAGTGTGGAGCTGATACAAAAGGATGGACCAACCAATGACTGCTGCAGCCAGGAATACATCCCATAATCAGCCACCAAACGCAGACACTATTGCATATGCCAGCAAGATTTTGCTGAAAGGGCCCTGATATAGCTGTCTCTTGTGAGCCTATGCCAGTGCCTGGCAAACACAGAAGTGGATTCTCACAGTCAGCTATTAGATGGAACACAGGGTTCCCAATGGAGGAGCTATAGAAAGTACCTAAGGAGCTGAAGAGGTCTCCAACCCTATAGGTGGAAGAACAATATGAACTAACTAGTCCCCCCAGGGCTCGTGTCTCTAGATGCATATGTAGCAGAAGATGGCCTACTTGGCCATCATGGGAAGAGAGGCCCCTTGGTCTTGCAAACTTTACATGCCCCAGTACTGGGGAATGCCAGGGCCAAGATGTGAGAGTAGGTGGGTAGGGGAGCAGGGTGGGGGATGGGGGAGGGTAAGGGGACTTTCAGGATAGCATTTGAAATGTAAATGAAAAAAATATCTAATAAAATTTGGAAAAAACATGCTCAAAGAATCTCTTTAAAACTATATATATATATATATATATATATATATATATATATATATATATATTTTATATTGAAGTAAGAGTAGAGAATTTTAAAGGTATTCTCACATAACAATCAAAACTCCAATAAAACAGAAAAAAAAAAAAAAAAAAAAAGGATTTTTCAACACTAAACCTCGACTGAAAAACACCTGACATTTGTTGCTTTTTCCAGTAACATTTCTTTTATGAGGCCATAAAGTTTTCTGTAGGTAGTGGGCATGGTCGCATGGGCCAAAGATGGTGCCTGAGCTCTATGCTAAGCCCCGTGACCTCACTTGTTTATCCCAGTCTCAGTCATGTGCAGTAAAAGCAGAACGTGTAATTCATTTGAGAGATTAGAGCAGTATTTCTGGATACCAATCTATCAGCCAATCCTGCATGCTGCCTTGGACGTGTGCGGCTATGATTGGTTGATGTGAGGTGGCATGAGTGAATAGAAGTATAAATTGAAGACAGCCCTAGATGAGAAGAGACCAGAGACCAGAGACCAGATGAGGAGACCGGACCAGCACTGGGAGAGACCAGCCAGAGTAGGAGAAACCAGCCAACATAGGAGAGACCAGAGTGATTGAGTGAATGGCTGCAGATGTGTGAAACCTGAGAGAGAAAGAGAGAGAGAGAGAGAGAGAGAGAGAGAGAGAGAGAGAGAGAGAGAGCGCACAAGCGCGAGCACAGAAGCTGTGAAGGCAAGCTGCTCTGAACCTGCCTTGGCTTTCCCATGTTGTTTATCCCTGTACCATCTCTGCAGGTCAGAGACGTGTGGAGGCTGCGACACTCTTCATTTTATGAACTTTTTTTATACTATTCCTACATGCTGATAGCAAATGTATAGATTTCATACACTTCAATTTCTTATTTAAAAGAATATTTTTCAGTGTGAAAATTTTAGCAAATATATATATTGATATTTCTCCCATGCTAAATCAAACATGACTAGTATGTTTCAATAGACTAATAACTCTTTTCTTTTACCATGTCAAAAATTTCTGGTCTTTATTTCAGTTACAACATCTCATCCATATATTATAAAACATCTTTTTAAATTTATAAGTGACAATTGCTGTGTTCAGTCCTATCTATGTCTTCACTTTCTTTACCCATTGAGCACAACCTATTCAGTGCTTATAATAGGACCTTTTATTCCTTTGGTTAAGTAACTACCGAACGTCATCTGAAGAATATAATAAGACATGTCACAACATTGAGTAAAAAGGAGCTTAATTTATTTTTGTCTGTTCAGTGTCACATTACCCATTTTTTTTTTATTTGTTCTAGAAATAAATATCAAGTCTACATGGGCTTCCTGTGCATTACAAGCTATTTCATGATTATGTGTTTCCCTGTTTTGTTCCATCTTTCATTTTTAAATGCTAGTTTGGCAAAAATTATACTATTCTTTGTAACATAGCTGATGTTACATATGCAGAATTGATGGCTCTATTCATTCTGACACTAAAATATTTTGAATGAATCAACTTCTTTTTACTGCATACATTACACTGTATTCTTGTGCACATTCCTAGACTTTTGTATTTACTTAAGGGTTTTTTTTTCCATAAATCATAAATGGATGGAATGTATTTGGTATTTTAGTTTAATGATGACATCACACATTTCTGATAATTCAGCATATTTTAAATAAATCAGCTGATCACTAAACCTCTAATACAAAACAGTACACTTCGGTAAATCACCGAATCTTATACCATTTTAGGTAACTGACAGGAAACAGAAAATTTACTTGCTGGGCTGACAGCATTGTGAGAGGTTGGTAATGATTTCCTTTCAAACATGGACTTTGAAAGACACATCAAATTATGAGAGCAAAATTTATTTTACTTCTCATTTTTATGTCCTTTTCATTTCTACCTAAACACAAAAATAAAACTGTAACATGCTTCAGCTGTATTTCTGCTGCTTGTATTTTATGCCTGGAAGGCATTTCACATTAAGCTCCCAGCTGCCAAAACCTGTGAGTTTTCTCCAAGAATACTTCCTATGAAGAGTAATGACAAGGATGAAGTGACAGACAGTGGCTTTAAAGTCAAACATTCAGTTACAGATCTGCTCTCCAAAATGTATTTATGTCCAGCAAACAAATCACTCCATGGAGTTAAGTACTAGCAACCTGATATTGTTAATAATGTAGTCAACTAAAAGTGGACTATCAAGTCCCCTTACAAATGATGCTTGGAATCATAAGAGAAGTTTCTTTACCTTGGAAAGGGCACATTTATGTAAAGCGCCCTTTTCCTGTCAAGGCAGAGAAAGAATATAAGCAGTTTGCTGGATATTTTTAGTCTAACACTCTGTCATGCATGTGTTAGATAAGAGTTCAGTAAACAGCTATGAACTTTGATCCTCAGATCTTTTGCTGAGGAGGAACATTTGCTGAAGTGTAAAAAAAAGTTTAAAAAAAAATGACTTCAATGAACACTGGAAGAAAGGAGGCTAGGGGATTAGTAATGATTAGTGGAAAGCTTGCAATATAGAAGAAGCTCTTTCAGATCATGTCTACTGTTCCCCCAGGTAATATTCAGAGGCGATTTCATAGTTGCAGAACCCCGGGACTTCCTTTATGTGCAGATAGCATTCTGGCTCAAAAAGTCATAACAGTTGAGACATAAACACTATTATAATCTCTTTTGTCGTCAGAGGCAATAACATCTGAAGCATTGCACTGAAATGTGTGTTAACCACTCTGATGGTTGTTTCATTCTTATTGCTATAGACCCACTAAGTCAATACTATGGATTCTGGCCTTCAATTTAAAATAGGTATTTGAAAGACTTCTTGTGAGCTCCTTTATGGTTGTTCATTTTACCAAAATGCTCACACAGTTCCTAAAATATCATGGATTAAATCAAGAGATGAGACATCGCAGTCAGGTAGATCTTTGCTGAATCAATTGCCAGAGTGCTTTAGCAGATTTGGACACAGGTGTAGTATAATGTGATAGCAATTTGTTGGATAGTCACCACTCTCTGAATGGTATGCAGCTGGAGTAGCATTTCCTTATGCCCCTTGGCCATGTCTGGATCAGTACAGATCTCATTGCTTTTGCAGGACTTCTTGGGACGAGAAACCAATTTAGACCTAAGTATATATTTTAGTCTACTTCGAAGATATTACTATATGGCCATTAAGAAGTTAGAAAGCAACAACAACTACAAAACTATCAAAAGTGTAGGTTTGGCATGCATGATTTCAGAATAGACTCATTAATAACCAAGATAAATCCTTTGATAGAATAAACCCAATTATAATATCATAGATGTGCACTGCATCCTTCCAGATTAAAACGATAGAAAATATGGATTGTTAGTTCTATATTCAAGGATAAATTAAATTAAACCCAGCTATTAAAAAAATAGTGGCACTATAATTTCTGTAGAGTGGTTCTAAGCATACATGATTGTAGGGTTTGACACCAGCAGCATATAAACTAGGAATGTTGGCATGAACCTGTATTTACAGGACTGATGAATTGGAGATAAGACATAGGCAATATAGGCACCAGCAACATAGGCACATCAAGGCCAGCCTGGGCTAGAGAACTTATTTCCAAAAATATTTTTTATATTTTCCAGAGAAACAATGAAAAAATTGCAAAAAATATAAAATTCCAGGAGAATAATGAGTTTACATGATAAAATAAGTCAATCTAAGGAAGTTTCAGTACATGAAACAGGAGGTAACAATGTTTATATAGAGAATGTACAATATAGGAATTCTTACTAATATTTTAACAAGATATATCATCATGCAGTGAGTTCACTTATGTTTCAGAAAAGGAGATGTCTTTTAGTTTCCAACAAGCTTAAATTATTTCCCAGTTCTGTGTTAGTCTGTGCTAGTTGCAGTTTGTAGGATCTGCATTGTGAATGACTGAGTCATTGATTTTCACTAAGTCTCCATTGAGTACACAGATGAAATTCAGATATTGTCTCTGTACTGGAAGTATTCCTATGCTATCCTCTTCATAACTTATAATCATTTACCTTTAAAAATGAATATATAGTTCATTTCCTCTGTCATCATAGTAGTGTTGGTATTTGGAAGGTTTCAATAATTGATTGCTGTTTCAGTGTTTGACTGAATACATGGAAGTAATCATGATGATTAAAGATAAGCTTGTTGCCTCCAAGTTTGGTATCTTTCTCTATCTTTCTTGGCTTAAGTACATTCTTTCTAGAATTTTGGTATGATCACCATGAATATCTTCTATAGAATCTACCCAAAAAGTATCTGCTAGGAGTTTGAAAGGCGACACCTTTTGAATTAAGCTGAATGCAAACTTTAAAGTACTCTTGGATTACCAAGAAGGTATCTTACCACTTTCCCTTTCTTTTCTAAGACACAACTTTGTAGAAAATAGCAACAAACACTCTACCTAGAGTTTCACATCCCTTCAGAAAATACTTACTCTTCCGTGGTATCCCTAAGATCTCTTTTTAGAAATCGTGTAGCTCAATCTTATCATCTAGTTTCACCCAAAGACTCTAGCAGAGTTCTTATAAACTTAGAGTTCCAGACAATCTGCTTTAAAAAAAAAATAGAAGAAAAAGAAGACGTATGATAGTCACACTAATAAAAGGAAACTAAAAGAATGGTCAAAGCTGTCTTTTGTTGAACTCACTTCAGAAATGAACTATTATTAACTGAACCATGGTGTTCAGCAAGCTGAGTAGAATCAAGGCGTAAAATGAAACTAAAATAAGCCATAAATTCAGCCTTATACCAGACCACTGAATTTGCTAGGAGTTCTCAAAACATGGTTTTACAAGGATGCTAGAATTATTTAAGAGTTTTAATTCTGACCAGTTTTTTTTCAGGTAGAGAGTATGGCAATGGAATGTCACTTCAAAAAGGATAGAGCTAATAAAAACTAGCATGTAACAGTTTTCCCCTGTAATATTTGGGTTAGAATCTATTAAACTCAATATCATTAAATTTATAAAACTGCAAATCACTGGTAATATCATCAGTTTTTGGAGAGGCGGTAGGAAAATGCAGCAGATCACACTGATGTGCTGGTGTGCGAACTCCAGAAAGCCTAATAAATGCTTAGAGCCATGGGTAGGGCTGAACACAAAATACATGCACAGTTCAGTTTAGAACTAAGGTACATCCAAGATTAACAAGAATGCACAAATAAATAGAAAACGTATGATAATGCACTGTACACAGTGTCAGTGTCACTATTGTTCTACTTTAGAAACACTATTAAGCAGACTGACTATGGAAGCTATTTTAGCTTCACAAGGTGCCATTTTTTAACTGTCAGTCTAAGTGTGCATGTTATTAGAGATAGTGCATGCTCATCAGAAAGTTCTTCCTGTGCCAATGAGCTCAAGCCTATCCCCAACTGTCTCTTCTATAAGATTCAGGGTATCTGAACAAATGCTGCAATCCATGTAGATCTATGTGGAGTTGAGTACTATACAGAGCTAAGAAATAGGTCTATTTTCACTCTTCTATGTACTGCTGTCCTGTTTGCCCAGATCCATTTCAGTGTCTTTTTTCTAGTAAGTCTGTGTGTCTTTGTCAAAACCAGGTGTTTCTAGGTTTGAGGGATTTTGTCTGAGTGTTTATTCTATTCCATTTGTCAATGTATCATGTTTTTATTCCAATATTGTACAGTTTCTATTATTAGACCTCTGTGGTACAAATTTGTGTCTTGGGTGGTAATGTATCTATCAGTTCTTTTATTAACCAGGATTCTTTTCAATACCCTGAGATATTCTCATTCCACTGCAGGTTTAGATTACTTTTCAATTAGTATACCATAACTAATATCAAGACCAAGATAACTCTCACTCAGTGTAGTGTGGATACACTGAACAAAGGATGATATCATAAGAGTTTATTTCAAAATTTCCATTTTGTTTATTCCCTTATGAAATTTGAATGCTGCATTTGTTTCAGAGAATTTACAGTTGATGGCAGTAATTTGTTTCTTCCCCCCCACTAAACCATGAGAAGTAGAATACTCTTTTACCACTGCTCAAGATTATTTCCCTTGTGGCTTGCTTTAACCAAATGTAAGCCTGATAAATCAAAACAGTATATGTTAATAGTTCTCACCTATGTTTCAAGATGATTTGTCATTTTGTTAAGTTGTTTGAACCTCTACCCTGGTCATATGCATGACCTCTATGGAGACTATTAGATGGTAAGAGACCTGTGTAGCAGCCAGTATCAGCAGTCAAGATTGTAGTAGAAAAACAATGTGTATGTAAATAAATATGTGAAGAAGAAGAAGAAGAAGAAGAAGAAGAAGAAGAAGAAGAAGAAGAAGAAGAAGAAGAAGAAGAAACAAGTGGAACTCTCAGCTTCCTGAAATAGCCATTCTAGGCAAATCTGCCACCAGGTCATTGAAACATGTGTATCAACACTGTCAAATTTAATAATATTTTTGAGCAATAAAGTTAGAATTCCAATTCAAACTTTGACAACTCTCTCTCTCTCTCTCTCTCACTATATATATATATATATATATATATATATATATATATACTTACATCAATCACATAAATACACCATTAATGATAATCAAATTACACAGTTTAAATCCAATGAGCCAAGGCCAAACTGATGGCCATGATATTTTTAAGTACTAAATTGGTTAGAATAAATGGAATGTTGTTAAATTATATTTTACCCTTCCTAGGGAGTAAACAGGAAATGATTTACATTCAGGTGTACACAAGATTAAAAGTGTTGTAAATAATAATTTCAATTTCTAGTCATTATAGAAAAGAGCAAAATTACACAGCCATGCAATTATTTGATTCACTTAGAATTAGCCTTAGGGTTCCTCTAGAATATACTGACTACTCTAGAATATAAGGAATTTTTTTTCTTGTTCCTACTTGATTTATAAAGACCACAGTTTCCTTTTCTCAGGAGTATGAACTCAAACCAATGCTCAAACATGGATCAAAGTCTCCCAACACTCCATACTTCTACTCCAAATCAGCCCCATCTGAGAAAACCCCCACAGGTCTTTAGGAAAGCTCTATGTTGGACCCTTGGCTGTCTGGGAGACCAAATTGTGTGGTCAGTGACATTATCTCAATCAGTCTCCAATCTCCAAGTTTTGTAAGGATTCCTTCCTAAATAAAAGTAGAGTCTACTCATACATCTTAATGGATGCCACGGTACAGTCTCTAACATATGGCAGTGTTCCTTGTCAAGTGCTATAATCATCCTACTCCCAAACCAAAAGGAACATGGACGGTTCTTGGGAAACTACAAACACAGCCTTTTGACTCAAATTGTTACACAGGATTTAAATTTGACACCCAACATATTTTCTTCCCTAGGAATCTAAAACTTATGCTATATTATCTACATAATGTATCTCCTGTCTTCCCATGTCTAAGGTGTAGTTTGAATGATTGGGAAGACAACTATGTGAACATATGGAAATTATTTGAAACAAATGATGACATGTTTCAATTTATTTAAAAGTTTAGATTTCTTTGACTTCCCTAGTAACTGCTACCTCAGTTACTAGGTACATTTGCTTAAATTTGATCATAAAAATAGAGCAGAAAATGTTAATCAAGTTAAATCTCAATGAATTTATATAATGTTTGCATAAAGACAAACATTGTTATTTCTAATCTATACCTAAAAGTTCATCAACCAAAGTAAGAAGTAAATACTTTAATAGTCCCTAAGAAATTATTATTATTATTATTATTATTATTATTAATTATTAAAATTATTTTCTTTGTTTACATTCTAAACACTGCCCATTTTCCAGGTCCCCTTCTCCATGAGTTCTTCACCCCATCTCCCTTCCCTACTGCCTCAGAGGGAATGCTCTCACCTGGCCCACCTACCACTACCTCATTCCCTTCGGCATCAGTTTTCCTGGACCATCAAGTTTCCCTATAATAAACTGCATCCTCTCCCAGTGAGGGCAGACAAGGCAGTGCACTGTTACACATGTGACTGTGTCTGCAAGTATAATATCACATTATTAATAGGTTCTGGGTTTGGTGTTTGGGCATGGGGTGCATCCCAAGTTGGGTTGGTCATTTTGTGGCCTTTATTTCAGTCTCTGATCCATTTTGTCCATGCATATTCTTTAGACAGTGTACTGGGTAGTTTTGTGTCAACTGGACACAGCTGGAGTTATCACAGAGAAAGGAGCTTCAGTTGTGGAAATGCCTTCACAAGATCCAGCTGCAAGGCATTTTCTCAATTAGTGATCAAGAGGGGAGGTCACCTTGTGGGAGATGCCATCTCTGGACTGGTAGTCTTGGTTCTATAAGAAAGCAGGCTGAGCGGAGGCAAGTCAGTAAGTAACATCCCTCCATGGCCTCTGCATCAGCTCCTGCTTCCTGACCTGCTTGAGTTCCAGCCCTAACTTCCATGGTGATGAACAGCAGTGTGGAAGTGTAAGCCAAATAAACCCTTGCATCCCCAACTTGCTTCTTGGTCATGATGTTTTGTCCAGGAATAGAAACCCTGATTAAGACAGACAGTAATGATTCTGGGTTAAAATTTTTGAAGATGTGTGGGTGTCCCCCTGCCTCAACTGGGGGCCATGACTATTTACTTGAGGTGGTATCTTCAGTTTCCATTCCCCCATTTTGGACATTACAGTTGATGTCATTACATTTGATTTCTAGTAGCCTCTCACATGCCAGGTGTCTGGGACTTTCTAACGATTCACCCAGTCCACCCGCTACCCCTAGTCCCACTGCTATATATTTCAGTGAATTCTCCTGGCTCACTGAATATCTTTCCTGTCTCCCTCATCTCTGCTCTTGTGCCCATTTCTCCTCCCCGCTCCCCTCTCCCACCCAGGTTCCTCCCTACCTCTGCTTCCCATGATTATTTTGTTCTACCTTCTAAGTGGGTTTGAGGCTTCTACACGTGGGCCTTTCTTCTTGCTAACCTTCCTAAGGTTTGTGAGTTGTATTGTGGGCATTCTAAACGTTTTGGCTAATATGCACTTCTCACTGAATACGGGAAAGGCTGAATCTCATCTATGAGCACAAAATAGCTGTAGTTTAATTTTTCATATCATAAGCACAGCAAAATTGCTAGCAATTAAATGTGTGCATATGCTCCAAATATTGCTACCAGTAAATATTCAAGGGACAATTTCTGAGGTAAGGGTAGAATAATGTTTTTTGGTTTTGTTTTTGGGTTTTTTTTTTGTTTTTTACAGTTTTTGTAAGTATTCTCCTATAGCATAAACCTCTCAGAGTTTATATTATTCCTATTATTATTCTGTGATAGATTATTTCTCTTGTTTAAGATATAAAGATACTGTAATAGCTTTATATACATAATATAAGTTTTTACTAATCTAATAAGTATTCTACTTTCTAGAAGTGTTGACAAATTGATATAACTAAATAAACAGCTGAGGACTATGGAGATTAAGCTCATATCTTTCAAAGTTATATTATTATTAAACTCTATCCTATAGTAGTCACTGTAAAAACTAACAACTTGAAAAAATGCCTCTTTCAATGTGCAAGGATGTAACAAACACTTGATATGCAGGAAGCGTGTAAATTTTGTTTTGCTTTTTTCACATCAGAAAATGTGCAATCAATATAGTATGTGTGAAGACTCATGTATAATTGTGCACACAACAGATTGCAAAGAGTCCTTCCATTTTTGTAACTTGCATATTTCTGAGTAATAATATTCAGGAGTAAACATATGATACTCCCAAGAAGTTTAAAGGTGGAAGCATGTTTCCTTATTTTAACGAAACAAAGTTCCTTCTACATTTGTCATGGTAGTGTTCAACCTAAAAAATAAGACAAGTCAGTAACTTAGCTCTTTGTCTACGTTCACAAATACTCCCACATGCCCATACCACACACACAAATACCACATGTACACACACACACACACACAGTCACACACATACTCACACATGTGCACAGCATGAACATGAACACAGATAATTATATGTATAGTGTCATCATTTACTGTCATCTCTGTATTATGAACTTTGTAGATTTCAGATAACACAAAGCTTATTAAATACCTCAGCTCTCCTAATGCAACAGATTCTTTCCTTAAGGGGAAAATGGATGGATGCTGTATGCACACATTTGCATCAGATGATGAAGAATGAATGAGATTTAACCTCTGACAGTATCAAGACAGTGACAATATTTGACTCAGGGTTCAGCTTGGCTAGTATATGTAGCCTCCAGAATTCAGACCTGGTGCCCCTGAAGGCATGCCACAGGAAGCCACATACATTCTGGTTCTCCCGCCAAGGCTGGTTTCCAATGTTGTGCTAATCTAGACCTGCCTTCTCTGGAGCCTGCTGCCTGTCCTGTGCTACATCAGGACCCTGCTTCCAGCTAGGACATTCCACAATGCTTTGGACTTCACACAACATCCCAGGGCCTGCATGAAGCTGACTGTGGGCGGGGCCTCCTTTCCCAAAACCAAGAAAGAACTCTAATTAAGATCAGACATCCCGGGAAGAAGATGGTGGCTCCAAGTGGTCTCCAAGATGGAAACAGGGGCCCCGGAAAGGGGATGTCGGGGCCTTCCCTCTCAAGACTAAGAAAAATGTTTCAGTAAAAGACAGACATGTTTTGATCAGTGATTTGTCTCAATGTTTTCTTTTCTCTCCCATCTAGACCTTACAAGCCCCAGTCTGCCTTCCGGAGAACCCAGGTTTTGCTGGGGACCGCGGGCGGCCCCCAACAAGTATATGTTCTAAAAGAAATGTTTGCCAAGTATAGTAATTCCAAAATTTGACAGAAATAGTATGATCCTGTATGATAAGTCAGACCTATTTATGCATTTTATGTGGCCCAAGAAAAAATTAACTTTTGTATAGTTATTGGGGTCAATTTTATTGAATATTTAAATCAACACGATTTCATTGTGGTCAATTAATACTTCTGAAAATAGTGGACATGTCAATTTTAATGTCCTTTGATTATTCTGTAGAAATATATTCACTTTGCTTTCCTTGTATATTCTATCTAAAACATGTTTCAATTTGGGAAGGCCAGTTTATTTCACATGTTTAAAATATAACCCCTTAATTTACTTAGTGTATAAATTATAATAAAATGGAAAAGATTCATCTATGAAGTATCATCGTTAACATCCCCATCACAGAACATGTTGTATTCTTTCCTCTTCATAGTCTAGATTTGTTGGAAATTCTGACAGTGTGAGCAAAGAAAGATGATAATCTCATAAATATATCTCTCCAAGAGAAGTTTAGGTGAGTCGCCACCTTTTATGAAGAAAATAAACAAGATCTCTGGAATAACCATTTTGTTTGTCAGAGACACTCTTGGGACATTTTCATCCATTCTGCTTCTCACGAACAACTGCATCAGTGATGTACATATTCATCCTTACAAAGTACAATAAACAAAGAGGAGACTGGAGGAAGACCGTGTGGAAGTTGGTGGGCAAGAGTGGAAGTCTGTAATCTTTTGAGCCTCACATAATGAGAGAGATTAACAGTGTCAGGAGTATGGAAACAGTGAATAATAATGATAAGTATTTCTATAAAATACACAGGGAAGAAGGCAAGTTGGTATGGATAGAGCAAAGAGGCCCTACTTACCATCCTTAGGAAATTGTAGGTGAATGGAATAGAGAAGGCTTATACATCAAAAGATGTTACAAGGCAGGTAGGAAGAATACTTCTATTTTGCTGGTGTGTTTTGTTTTAATATTTGTTCAAATATATGTTGCTTTGCCAATTTACTGGGGAATACTATATCAAGACCATAGTGTTGGTTGGAGACAATATTTTCCACTACAGTATATAATGTTCTACATTTTAAAAACTTCAGATAGAAGAGCAAAGCTACCTTAACCTTCTCTATTGTCCTAAACACCTCTGAACAGTAGCTATCAAACTCAGTAAATGGTACACAGAGTTTATTTTTACAGACAAGCCCTGAACCAAAACATCATGAAATATAAGATTTGTAGGCCATTTGCTAAATTTTGCAATAGTAATGAATTCATATTTTAGGAAAAACAGACAATTCTACTTCACATCTCAATATCCTTATATACTTAGTGAAACAATTTCAACACCTACATTAAGCACTTTGGTTCACAGCCTGACTATTTTATTCAGTATTGATGCATAATTATTTTATAAAAAAAAGGGAATCAAACTTTTACTGTATTTAGATTTTGATATCGAAAGAAAAAATTGAATTATTTGTAAACATGAAGACAACAGTTTTAAGTTATAGTACTTCACAGAGAATAATGAATGCAATTCACTGTATATTATACTATTATTAATACCATGCAACTCAGACAGAGTGGTGGAAAAGACTCTGATGCTGTGTGATGCTTTATAGTGAAACAAGGTCACAGGATCTGAATAATGCTTTCTCTTCTCAACTTCCTCCCTGAGGATGAAGATGCAGGCAAGAGTGCAGGTGTTCAAAGTGGGAAGTGTAGGTATGCCTGTCTCCCCATGGCAATTGTCACCACTTGAAGAAAGAGAAACACAAAAACTTTGTGTTATGTCTTCTATTCTCTTTCATTTTGTGTGGTTTCCTGCAGACTATAATAAGCAATTGTTTTATGACTTAAATATTGTTGAGAGTAAGCATTTTCCCTGTGGTAAATTTGGGCCAAAACCACAGGAAGTAGCGATGCATTAAATGGAGTTTTGCCCAATGAGTAGGTATTATCTCTAATATCCCACAGTGCTTTAGAACTCACACAGCTGCAACCTGAGCTCCTCTGGGAAAACAGAGTAGGAAAACATTTATTTCTCCTTCCCTCAGTCATCCCTACCTCCCTAAAGAATGAATGACAAATACTAGAGTATGTAGAAATAAGAATTTTGCCATTATCTTCTGTTAAATAGATGTGTTGGGGGGTGGGGGGAGAGGAAACTGCTTTTTTTCAGTTATCTGTAACAGAATGTTGTGTAAGATCTAGAGTAGGGATTTTCACTGGTGACTGCAAAATTGATTGTCTCATAAGCTCTGTAATAAATGTGAAGCAAAATATCTAGGCAGCCATCTCTAAGATAAATGATAGTCACTGCAACATTAAAATGACCAAGTTTAGGGAATTAAAAGTTTAAAGAAATGAGATTTCTGTTAAAGTGCTTATGGTATCTATTTCTGTTTTAATTCGATGTTGAGTACTCATTAATTTGTCCAATAGCAAGATGTTCTTATTATCTTATTCTTTGTAGATTAAGATAAAGGATGGGTTTGATTGTAATTTACTTTGCTTAGACTGTTATAAAAAATTGCTGAAAAATAAGGCTATTTAAAGCAACCTGGACTGCATTGCTTTGCTGATAACCATTGTATTTTTTGTGAATAAGCAATCTAAATCATGGTATGTTCAATCTGAGGAGATGTTTTTATACAAGTGATCATATATACAATCAAATTTTAGCATATGATCACCTTGAAAATCTCCAAGGGAGAGAGGGAACAAGAGAGGTAGCAAGGGAGAAAGACAGAGACAAAGAGACAGTGAGAGACTAATGAGATGTGGGGGCTGAATGCAATATGGTGTCCTGAATTAGATACTAAAACCTTTCAAGGAAGTTCATATTAAAGTTGGAGAAGTCAAAATGTCTGTGATTTATCTAACAGTGTTATAGCACATAAATGTCTTGCTTTTTAACTAGCTTGCCAAGTGATGGAGCAGGTGTAGGTTGGAGAAGCTGATAAGAGAACTTTACATTAACTTTGTAGCTCTTTTGTAAATTTAAATTATTCTAAAATATTTTTTTTCTACAGAGAGAGAGACAGAGAGTCAGACAGACAGACAGACAGACAGAGACACACAATGAGAGAAAGTAAATATGACTCCTCTCTTAATTTGTTTCTGGATAGTTCTTAGTTTTGAAAGGCTCTGAGCTACTATTTGGAGCTGAATTATTGTGACACCAATTCATATGATACACTTCTAACTTCCGTTTGCTGGTATTTGGAGATGAAGCCTCTGGAAAACAGTTACAGGCCATGAGAGTAGAATCCCCAGGATGTAATTAGTAGCCACTTAAAGAATGGACCACGGTTTAGGGATTTGGCCTCTCACCCATCTCAAAAATATTAACCCATCAGTAAACACTTGCTTTCCTATGCAATAGTGTCTGAGTTTAGGGACTGACTATGGGATGGATCCCCCCGAGAGGCTCCTTGGTATTGAAATCTTTATATGCCCCAATACAGGGGAACTCCAGGGCCAAGAAGTGGGAGTGGGTAGCCAGGGGAGCAGGGCGGGGGGAGGGGGGAGGGAACTTTCAGGATAGCATTTGAAATGTAAATTAAGAAAATATCTAATAAAAAATTGAAAAAATATTAACCCAGAATTCTTTCTGTTTAAAGGAAATACAGGGACAAAGACTGGAGCAAAGAGTGAAAGGAAAGCCATACAGAGACTGCTTACCTGGGGATCCATCCCATATGCAGACACCAAACCCAGGCACTATTGCTGATGCCAACAAGAGTGCTGACAGGAGCCTGGTCTAGCTGTCTCCTGAGTAGCATTGCCAAAGCCTGTCAAATACAGATGTGGATGCTTGCAGCAAACCATCAGACTGAGCACGGGGAGCCCAATGGAGCAGTTAGGAGAAGGACTGAAGAAATTGAATATGTTTGCAACTCCATAGGAAGAGCAACACTATCAACCAACCAGACCACCCAGAGTTCCCAAAGACTAAACCACCAATCAAAGAGTACACATGGAGGTACCCATGCCTCTAGCCACATATGAAGCAGAAGATTCCCTTGTCTAGCATCAATGGGAGAGGAGGCTCTTGGTCCTGTGAATGCCTGATGCCCCAGCATAGGGGAATGCTAGGTGGTGAGATTAAAACAGGTGGCTGGGGAGTACTCTCATAGAAGCAGGAGGGAGGAGGTTGGAAGAAGGGGGCTGTGGAAGCAGTAGATTTCGGTATTATATACTACGATATTATCTCTTCTCTATCCAGTTCATGTACACAGGAGAAACTATTTAATTATTGCAGGATAATTATTTTCATTCTAAAAATAATTTCACCCATTGGAGCCATGCACCATTAATCAGCACCTATGGGTAATTCTACAGTCAATCATATCCATCTATAGACTATTTTAATGATCATTTGGAAGGGTGATGAGATTTGAAATGTAAATAAAAAAAATAACCAATTGAAAAAAGAGAACCCATAAAACAAACAAACAAAAAACAAAACAAAACAACAACAAAATCCCCACCACCCTTGCCACTCTCTGCCAGGTAGAGAAAGAACAGGAAGGTTTTTGTACACCAAGAGGAGAGCACACAGCTAGAATCAAACTGACACAACCTTAATCTTAGTGTTCATAACTAGAAGTTGTAAATACCTGATCATCAACTAGTCTACAGGATTTTGTGGACAGACATATCCAAATGATCATTAAAATAGTCTATAGAGGGCTGGTGAGATGGCTCAGTGGTTAAGAGCACTGGCTGCTCTTCCGAAGGTCCCGAGTTCAAATCCCAGCAACCCCATGAAGGCTCACAACCATCTGTAATGAAATCTGATGCCTTCTTCTGGAGTGTCCGAAGACAGCTACAGTGTACTTACATATAATGAACAAATAAATCTTTTAAAAAAATAGTCTATAGATGGATATGAATGACTGTAAAATTACCCATAGGTGCTGATTAATGGTGCATGGCTCCAATGGGTGAAATTATTTTTAGAATGGAAATAATTATAATGCAAAACTAAGTAGTTTCTCCTGGGTACATGAACTGGATAAAGAAGCAATAATATAGTAGTATAGAATACTGAAAAGAGGAATCTTGAGTTAGGGGCTCAGCTGATGAAATGCTGCCTAATGTGTGTGAAACTAACACTGTGAATACCTCTAATTCCAGTATTATGGATTTGGAAAAAAGTTCATTAGAAGTTCAAAGTCATTCTTGTCTTAATCACTAGGTTACTGTCAGTTAAGCTACATGAGTCCTTATTGAATAAAAAATTTACTTTCTATGTTTCAGTAATCTATTGCTTCCAAGTGCAGGGTTGGTTTACATAAGCATCACTCTGAAGTTTCAGTAACAATACAAATAAATATATTCTTCAAAAGGTAATATCGGAAAATATGGGATTTTTATAAGATGTTTACATGACTTCAATAAGAAGCAAAAATTTAAAATCAGTGAACACATATACATATTTATGTATAATTTCTATTTTATTTTACATACAGAAATATTTATGGATCAAAAATATCTCTTAAAAAGTAAACTTTTCACAATAATTGTATCTAGGCATATAAAATATTTCATATTTCAAGGATTTATATAGAACCACAATAACTTTTTTTATATAACCTTGGACAAAATGTATAATAGCATTAGCACAAATAATCATTAATTTATCATCATTCCTGAACAAATGGTTGCTCAGTTTTCTTGTATTGAAATACTACAGTGTAATTGCTCTGCTGGTTTTCTTAGCTAAATCACAGTGAAGAAGGCTCATAAATGTTTTCTTCAGTGGATAGACTTTCACTGAGTACTTAAAATTGTCAGGGATATTTCATGAGTAAAACCTCTAAACTATTTTATTTTTATAAACTTGGATTCTGATCATGAAAATGTATATTAAAGACAACAATGAAACATGGTATCAGAGTTACTAAGAAGAGAGAATCATGAGGGGTGCAGTTATGATGAAGTGGGGTAAAGGAGGTGGGGGCTTAGGAGGTAGCATATTGTAGGTTATCTTTCTGAAAGCTTGACCCTGTGAACGCTAGATGAATAACGTTGTCATGATGACTGCTGTAATAAAGTCAGATGCCTGTCTGCAGAATGAGGGTGTGCTTGAGATGGAGGAAGTGCATGGCTCTGAACATGAGGAAATTCTGAGGTACCTGGAAACACATTTTAAGACAGCATGATGTTCATGCATACAGGACATGGGAGGGAGGCCGAGGACTGGAGGACCCATGAAGCTAGTGAAGAAGTTTTATGATTGAATTTCAGAAAGACAATAAGCCACACAAGTGTGGTGAGAAGAGTGTGACATTTTGCCTTCAATTTTCCAAAGATCACTTGGGCAGTAATATACAATTATAGCTGTAATGTAAAATAATATTGGCTGGTAATCGCAAAGAAAAGTAAATCTAGCTTTTCTTCTGTTGTGAATTATTATACAAGATTGAAACAAATCTGACTCTGAGGTTCAACTTGATAGGTGGTTTTCATGATATCAGCAATGCGTTTTATGGATCTAATTGTATTCAGTCTTGAGGTCTTGTCATTATTACCAGCCCTAATGTCAAATATGAAAATTATAGTTTCTCATTAGGGAATTCTGAAAAGTTCTTGGGTGATCTCCCATTAGCCTCACTTTTACTTCCATTTATAGTCTTGTGTGTCTTTCAAGGTCTAAATTATTATTCATCCAGCTCTCACCCAGCTATGAGTAATTTCTAATAGACAGATCCCCGGTTAGCTCCTGCATAGCAAAAAGCATGTGATGTACTAATTGAATCTCAATTAGCTTACATCATATCTCTTACAGCATTTCAAAACACATTTCTGCACACATTAAAGCCTCTGTCAAAGGAGGACAAATATTTTCCTCTCTGTATTGCTGTGAATGAGAGTCAACAACACATAAATTTCATCATAACAAAATAAGAAAGTTACCCATAAAGGAAGGATGGGGTACCCTCTTTTGTAGGCTTTTGGAGAACACAATAATGTACAAGATACAGTTTATTGTGGGGGAGGACTAGAGATCCAGGAAGTAGGATCAGTCACGAGAACTCACACAAGATGCAGCCTTCATCCTCTCACCTGAATATAGAAATATTTCATTTTAAAATAAGTACAATTAATCATAGTTTCTTACTGGCAGGGAAAATATTCAGTTGGCCTCTGTCTCTCTTGGAGTTGATTCACAAAGTGTGTAAAGTAGGGGTATTTGGGCAGACAGTGGGACACTCGGAAAAGTGAGAGCAAGACAAAATTTTAAAAGTTTAAAGAAAAGTTAGAGTGTTTAGAATAAGTGGAAGGGAAAACTAAGCCAAGTCATCCAATGAGACACATTATTTATTAGAATTTCAAATATTCTTTTCCTTAAAAAGGACACTGTCTGAGATAGAAGATATTAGGACCTGCAAGCTATAAAATTTTCAACATACTTAATGACAAAATATATCTTACCCACCTCTGCATATTCAGAGTTGTTTCACTTCCTTCAAGTTTTTCAGGAAATGAATTAAGTAATCTACTTAGTGTACAAAAATAACCCCTGAGTTCTATGTATAAAACTTTTGACTATATGAATGGAACTAGAAAATATCATCCTGGGTGAGGTAACCCAGACACAAAAGAATAGTATGCACCCACTGGATATTAGCCCCAAAGCTCAGAACAGCCAGAATACAACTCACAGATCATATAAAGCTTAAAAAGAAAGAAGAGCAAAGTGTGGATGCTTCAATCCTACTTAGAAGGGGGAACAAAAGGGAGAGGGAGAGAGGGAGGGACCTGAGAGGAAAAGCGGGGAGGGGCAGAGTCCGATATGAGAAGAGATAGAAGTGCAGAAGTTTAGGAAATTGAACAAAAATTTGTAGCAGTGGTGGATGTGGAATTGTGGGTAGCCACTAGAATGTCCCAGATACCAGGAAACCAAGAGGTTCCCAGGACTCAATGGGGCTGGAATTAGCTGAAATACTCAACAAAGGGGAGATAGAACCTACAGAGACCATCTCCAGTAGATAGGCCTGGTCCCCAGTTGAGACATGGGGCAACCTACCCATTGCAAAAATTTTAATCCAGAATATGTTCCTATCAAAAAGACATGCAGAGACAAAAAATGGAACAGGGGCTGAAGAAAAGGCCATCCAGAGACTATCCCATCTAGGGATCCATCCCACCTACAGACACTATTTCTGATGCCAAGAAGAGCTTACTGACAGGGGGCTGGAATAGCTGTTCCCTGAGAGGCTCTACTAGTACCTGAAGAATACAGATTCAGATACTCACAGTCAACCACCCATCTGACTGAGCCAGGGGTCCCCAGTGGAAATGTTAGGGGAAGAAGGACTGAAGAAGTTGCAGGAGTTTGCAAACCCATAGGAAGAGCAATATCAATCAACCAGACACCCCCACACCCTGATAACTTCCAGGGACTAAACCACAAACCAAAGAATACATAGTTCCAGCTATATATGTGGCATAGATGAGAGGCCCTTGTTTCTGTGGAGGCTTGATATCCCAGTGTAAGGGGATGCTAGAGTGGTGAGGCAGGAATGAGGGGTAGGTGCAGGAGCACCCTCATAGAGCTAGGGGGGAGGGAGGATGGATGGTTTGTTGTGGGGAAACTGGGCAGCAGGACAATATTTGAAATGTAAATAAAAAATAACCAATAAAAATTGTAAACAGTTGCATATTAGGAGAAATGTTTCTTTCCTATAATCTAATGAAAGAAAAGGGTATTTCACTACAAAAGTTTAAATAACGAGTCAGTGAAACTGTAACAAGGATTAAAATAGTCCAGAATGCCTTAAGCAGGAACACATACACACTGGATGTACTAAATACATATCATTCTGAGCCTTTGATTAATATAGGCTCCCTCGGGAGTATTACTAAGCAAGTATTTGCATTTGTAAATTTGTGATTTCTGCATTTTGGTATTTCTTATATATCAGTACAAATGTGAGCCATTAATATGAGGATTATACTCGGTGATGTTTCCTGTGGTAGAGTTATGTTTTTTAAATTAATTTTGATTTTTAAAACATAGGGAAGATTTCGTATGGAGATTGTAGTTTCTTAAGAGCCAGACTTCTGGAAATGGTATTTACAGGAAGGTTCTATATTACTTAGATTGTGTTTTCTGTAATTGACATCAGTCAAAAGAATCATGGACAAGAATGACTAAATGTATTCAAATGCTCAGCATCCATGTTTTAAAAAGATGCTAGTTGTAGCCATGTTAAGATGGCAGGACTGTCTAGTTCCAAGTTTTGAGGAAGATCCTGTCTGAAGGGAATAACATATATAGTATTGGAGTAATAAGTCAGGATACCCATGATGATTTGAATTCAATGACTCTATCGTTTCTGTGTCTGAAAGCTTGGGCAGTGTTTACGGAAGTTTAGGGGTTATGCCATTGGTAGAGGATATGTGCCACTTCAAAGAGAGTTTTCAAAAGCCCTTTGCCATTCTCAGCATTCTTTCTGCCTATTACAGATAAGGCTGTAAGTTCCCAACTAATGCAGCAGTACATTGCCTGCCTGCCCGCCTGCCCGCCCGCCTGCCTGCCCGCCTGCCTGCATTGCCTGCCTGCCTGCCTGCCTGCCTGCCTGCCTGCCTGCCTGCCTGCCCGCCCGCCCGCCTGCCTGATACTATGCTCCCCACTGACCAGGACAGTCATAGACACATTCTCTGAAACTATAACCTTCTATGAGTGCTTTGGTAGTGGTATTTTGGCATGGTGATGGAAAAGTAACTAAGCAACATCTTATGTCTTAGTTTCTTATGGTACTTCTACATACATGTAAACACAAACGCACATATGTTTATATTATATAAACACACACACACACACACACACACACACACACACACACACACACATAAAATCTCACATGCATATCACACACAAACAAAAAAATGCATTTCCTTTTAAATAAAATGCAGTTTTCTTCTTTTGTTATCTTCCAACTTCATTTCCGACCTCCAGTCCATGCAATGAAACTTCACTGTCTGTAGAGCTATACATCCATGCAGGAATTCTTCATTCAGACCTAAAAGCATTTCAAATGACAGGAAAAACCTGCTAGGAAGCTGCTTTGTTATCTTCAACAATATCTCACTGACACTGTACTAAAGACTGAAAAATCAATAAAGCTGGAGAAGCATACATGGCACCGGGGGTGGAGGGGCCTCCTAGAATCTCCCACACACAATTTTTTTTTTTTCTTAAGGATTAGGTAGGAAAGGTACCCTGCATGTTGGGTTGGTGATACATTCAACTGTTCTGTCTACACTCAGTTCAAATTGTTTTATTTTTAATTTGGACATTCAAAATATCAATCACATTCTAATCTTAACATTTACACAAATTATATAATATAGGCTTAATTTTTTTATAATTAAAAATATACTAGAAGAATAAATGGGAGAAAGTCTAATGCAGAAGATTAATGGTGTTAGCTTACATGTCCTCTTTTGAGCTCACTTACTATAGAACTTAATTTTTATTCCTTCAAGGTGGCTGGGCCATGAGCTAATATTGCATCCAGGAAGTAGAAGGTAAAGGGCTAAGGACAAACTTGAATAGAAAGACTGCAGTTTGACACACATGGATAAAGTACAGGCACCTTCTTCATCAGCCCATAGAGGAGGGATTTTGAGCAATGTATACCATCTTATATCTAAAATCACATCCTGGGTTCTTCTCATTATTCATGTTTCAGGTCACACAGAGGAAATGTATACGTGTGTGTGTGTGTGTGTGTGTGTGTGTGTGTGTGTGTGTGTGTCTAAGTACCATGTTTTCTCCCTTGAGTAAATTAAGGTTTCATTAAAACAATAAAACTGTAACGAAAAGAAAAGGATTAGTATGTCAAAACAGTCTATTGTTACGTAGAAAATATTTATACACAGAGCAAACTAAATACTACACAAAAAATCTATCAGTCATACATGTTAAGGAAGTTAGTGATGTATATATCCAGTAAAATCCTTCAGCACTGATTTTCACTTCAAGTTGCTCCTTCTCTCCACAAACTTTTTATAGCTCAGTTTATTTATTTTTAAATTGAGGTAATGCTATTTTTCTCACAGGATTATTATGAAGCTGGATATGATAATAAACAAAAATGCTTGAATCAGTTCCTGGCATAAATTATACCCTCAAAAGAAAGCTTGCTATTATTAATAAACTAAACGAAAGGGAGATGAATAAATGACTAAGCCATTTCGGATTAACCTAAATTTAGAGGAAATTGGGATTTTTGAATGCCCGCAGTTTTTTAGTAAATACTGACATTAAACATTATTTTCTTCATCAATCTCTTCAAATCTATCTTAATACATTTTGCATATTCTGCATAATGTCAGATAAGCAAGAGAAAAGCATGGTTTTTTTGCAGAGTATTTAATAAAAGCAAAAAAAAAACATAAATGAATGAATGACTAATCAAGCAAACAAAGAAACAAACAAACAATAAATATGTTCAAACATGAAAAGAGCCAATGCAGGAAAAAAACAAAAACAACCACCAAAATACCCCACTAAAATTAGTCTTAGGAAATAAGAAAGCAATACATAAACAACAACAACAACAAAAATATTTTCAAAAGAAATAGATGTGTATTATAAGAAATAGAGGAACAAATAACACCAAGTAGTTGAAATGATATAAAATATCTTCATACTAGAAACTACATTGACAGAGGAAGATGCGAGCCTTTTTTCATATGGATAATGGTGTTTGCAACATCTTATCATTGTGCCATCCAGAGACAGGGTCATAGGAAGAGTACAAATTATTCCTAGGAAGAGTTCAAAGTATTCCTAGAATCACTTGGGCTTGCTCTTTTTCATTTAATGCTGCCAACCAAACAGCCATCATGTGCTTTCAGCATGTGCCTGTATCTGTATTTGCCCATAATAAGACAAGAATAAGATGACATACCTTACCCAAAACAACATGATAGGTTTTTCTAATTCATATCAGGAAACATGCTTACACAAATGGAGCTCATTCCTTATCTCATTTCAAATGAGAGTGTCTTTCAATTTTAAAGCATCCTGTCTAGCTAAAAAGGTTCATTCAATATTTAAACAGCATTGACTTTCATCCTAAATACCCTGCAGTTCTAACTCTGAACCTCCCCCCACCCCGTGTTTTCAGGAATATATATTGAGAGTACATTCAAGTAGTGACTCATTTTAAATTTTTCTGTTCTCTCACTTTTTTTTTCAGATAATCATCACCCAAATACAAAGGAAAACTGTGTGACACACAATATGTCAGGAATGGTGATCTCCATAACATGCTGTATTTCTATTACAACTTGGCATTTAAGTATATTTGAGTACCTTCTAAAGACAAAGAAATACTAATCTCTGTGTCATCATCTAGAAGCCTATAGTCCAGTAAAAGGGTGAGTCAAAAACCAAACCAAACCAAACCAAACCAACAACAACAACAACAACAACAACAACAACAACAACAACAAAAAGTACTGACCTATGGAGCATGATAGGAAAGCAAATTAAGTATTAGTAGAATAGGGGATAAAAATTATACATCCAGTGGTTGAGACAGTTATGAGGATGAAAAGTTCCAATATTCTACAATTTAGTGTGGTCACTGGTAACAACAACAACAACAAAAAAATAATAAGTAGAAGTCGTCTCTGGAGCTAAGCCATCTGTGATGGTTTTTATATTCTTGGACCAGGGAGTGGCACAATTTGGGTGTGTGGCCTTGTTGGAATAGGTGTGACCTGGTTGGTATAGGTGGGTCACTGTGGGTGTAGGCTTAAGACCCTAATCCTAGTTGCCTGGAAGTTAGTCTTACCCTAGCAGCTCTTGGGTGAAGATGTAGAATTCTCAGATCTGCCTATGTCATGCCTGCCTGGATACTGCCATGCTCCCACCTTGATGATAATGGACTGAACCTCTGATCCTGTAAGCCAGCCCCAGTTAAATGTTGTTTTTTATAAGACTTGCCTTGGTCATGGTGTCTGTTCACAACAGTAAAACCCTAAGACACCATCCAAAATCCTAACTGTGGAGACTTCAGGAAACATACCAGATGTCTATCGACAGAGGTTTGGCTTATTATCTATAGCTTCAGCCTAGAGTAAACAGGTTGTTAGAATATACCATGTAGAAGTCTTCTACATAAGGTTCTGCATATTTTTCATCCCAGGTATACCTTGGAAGCTGGGAAAACAGACAAAATATTTTGAAAATATTGTGTTAAATATTCATACATGACTCAAAAGGACATGCGTGATATGTACTCAGTTATAAGTGGATATTAGCTATTATGTATGGGATAACTGTGCTAAAATCCGCAGATGCAGTGAAACCAAATAACAAGGAGAAATCCAAGGGAGGTTGTTTGAATCTTTATCAGAAGGGTAAGTAAACTAGATATCAGAGGTGGATTGAGGGAGCAAACTGGGCAGGAGAGTATATGGGGAGGGGAGTGGTGGGGGTTAGGTATAGGAGGAGTAGGGCAGAGAAAAATGAAATTAGTAGTGGGCAGAGTGTCGTATCTAAACATCCTTAATCATCAGGGAAATGCAAGTCAAAATAACTCTGAGATTTCACGTTACACACCTCAGAATTGATAAGATGAAAAACTCAAAGGATGGAACATGCTGTCAAGGTTGTAAAACTCCCACTGTTGGTGGGAGTGCAAACATGTACAACTACTCTGGAATCAATTGAGAGGTTTCTCAGAAGATCTGGAATAGTTCTACCGCAAGACCAAGCTATAGGACTCCTGGGCATATATCCAAATAATGTTCCACCATCCCACAAGGACATATGCTCAACTATGTTCAAGGCAACTTTATTTCTAACTACAAACTGGATACAGTTGATGTCCCTCAACTGAATAATAAATACAGAAAATGTGGTATTACACAAAGGCATATAGATGGAACTAGAAAATATCATGCTGAGTGAGGTAACCCAGACCGAAAAGGACATTCATTGTATGTACTTACTTTTAAGTGGATATTAGCCATAAATTACAGCATAACCACCACTATAGTCAAAAAAACCAAAGAACTCAAATAATAAGGAGGGCTCAGGCAGGAACATTGAATCTTTCTCAGAAGGACAAACAAAATAGATACTATAGGTCTATGGAAGGAGGGAACTGGATGAAAGCGGAGATGGTCAGGGGAGTAGGAAGATCATATATAGGAAGAGCAGGGGAAAAAGAAAGGAGAGATCAGATCAGCTCCGGTGGGATGGGGGGGGGCAATCTCTAGGACATTCAAGAGATCTGAGACGGGTAGAGGTCCCAGATGGGCTATGTGGGAGACTCTAGCTGAGGTTTGTAGCAGTGGGGGATATGGATGCTGAAGTGGCCATTTCCTGTAGGCAGACACACTCTCAGTCAAGGGATAAGGACAGCAACCAACCCATAAAAACCTTCACTTAAAAGGTGCCTCGCCTACAAGATATATATGGGCAAAGGGAGAGCAGAGATGGAGGGAATAGCCAACCAATGACTGGCTCAAATTAATACCCATTCCATGGGCAATAAACAAACCCCGACATTTTTAAGGATACTCATATTCTCACAGACATAACTGTCCTCTGAGAGGCCCCACCCAGCAGGAATTGGAAACAGATGCAGAGACTCAGAGATAAACATTAGATGGAACTCAGGAGTCTTGTAGAAGAATTAGGGAAAGGAATGGGAACCTGAAAAAGACAGAGACTCCACAGGAAGACAAACAAGAGTCAACTAATCTTGGCCCTTGAGGGCTCCCAAAGACTGAACCACCAACCAAAGAGCAAACCTAGGCCCCCTGCCCATATGTAGCAGATCTGCAGCTTGGTCTTAATTTGGGTCCCTCAACTACTGGAGCATGGACTGATCCTGAATCTCTTGCCTGTCTGTGGATCCCATTCTCCTAACTGGGCTGCCTTCTCTTGCCTCAGTGAAAGAGAATGCTTCTAATCCTGCAGTGCTTAATGTGTCAGAGAAGTGGGGGTGGGGGTTGGGGGGGTGATACTCAGGGGAGGGCTTCCCCTTATCAGAGAAGAGGAGGGGGTAGTGAGGGGAGACTCTGTATGAGTGGGTACTAGGAGGATGGGGTAGCTGATATTAGAATGTAAATAAAAATTTAAAAGTAGGTATAAAGAAAAAAATCATGCATTTGTATAATGAACTTAAACCCCATCCATTCTCCTATTCCCTTCTCTACATGTCTCCCTCCCTTCACCCACCTGACAACTTTTTTACAGTTTTAACCTTATGTATTCTTTTGTTGTTTTGGTTTGGTTTGCTTTGGTTTGGTGGCTTTTCAATAGAAATAATAATACCTGAGTCCATTTGGTCCTGCTTTTGTCTTTATGGGCGTGCAACATCTAATTGAGTATGGAAGGTCTGTTAAGGATCTCATCACTAAAGAAATGTATCCCCCTTCTCACACACGCTATTAAATGCTAGTAGCACCCCAAACAGAGGTAGGATTTCACAATCTATTGCCCAGTTCATCCTAATATTTTAGCTAGGTTGATCTTCTGAAAGTCTTCTATGTTTTCCTAGCCACTGCTGGTTCATGTGTGCAAAGGAGATGTCATATGCAGAATATACCATTTAGCTGCAAACATTCATCCTGTCTGACTCATACATCCTTTCTTTCTTATTTTTTTTTCTTTTTGTGATGATACCTGAGGCTCAGAGAGAGGGGTGAGATAAGAGATGTTTGCTCCATTGTCTAGATATGTTTGCTCCATTGTCTGAGAGCTCTCTTGTCTTCCATTTTATCTCTACATGTACCAGTTACAGGTATCTGTTAATTTACATTTACAGTAAAAAGAAGCATCTCTGATGTTAATTATTTTTATAAAAGATCTTCCTGAGATATTTTGGAATGACATACCTGTTTATTGGAAAATATCCTTTTTGCCTCTCATGCATACTATAATTTATATATTATCTCATTTTGTTTTCTTTTAATATCTTATTAAATATGTTTAAATAATTCTAATTTCTAATTACATAGTGTCAGGTTATACAAATGAAATCAATTAATTTGTCAGTAAGATAGGCTACAATCTTCATAGAGTTGATACAAATATAATTTGGATTTTTATAGAACCAATTGAAAAACCTTCCATCACTGTCATGTCATTTATGAATAAAGATGGTTCTGTTTTGTTTATAAATGTTCACCTGAACTACTTTTAACTAACACGTGTGTACAATCATTAGGGATAAAAAGACAGGAAAGATTTTCTTTCATCATAACGGATAAGCTACCTTCTTGTCAACCTCACCTTTTCTGAGACATGAATTATTTAGATATCTATTACCAGATTTGTTTGGTCCATCGTAATAATCACAGAAATAAAAACATGCATCATCTATTCTTGAATCTATTGTCTTTTACTTAACCTTAAACAATATGAGGTTCTACCTTATTGCATAATACTATAATTTATTCATCTGGGCTTATTAAGCAGTACCCAATTGGATGAGAATATCCCTTTAGTCTATTCTGCTATTGATGGATTCTTCAGTTATTTCCAATTTCTGAGATAGTTAATAGGAATAAGGGATTGAATTGATTTATAGTTTAGTGTGCTTTTCTATGACAAAATAGATCAAGTTTATAGACAACTTTGGAATAAGTGTGGAAAAAGAAATCTTTCAGATAAATCATCACAGGATTGAGGATTTGTAGTAATCTATAGTTTACTGTGGTTATTGGATGGCAGAAAAAGACTTATAGTTTATCTACATGCAAGTACAAATATAACATTGGGCATCTTTATTTGGAGAATGGAAAAAGAAAGTGTGGAGACTTTATGAAATAGGTTAAGAGTCTAGGCACAGAAGTTATAATTCTCTTAAATATAACATTTTCCTGGAACAGGTAAGTTGTTAGATTGCAACATTTAGAGACCTTTTATATAAGGCTCTGAATATATCAACTTAGTTACAGAGAAGGAAGCCTGTCATCCCAGGAAATATGTTAATAATGTGTATCATTGAAGAAGTTAGAATAAACACTTTGTAAGTTTTCCAATACACACAGATTTTCAGTTTTTCTCCCTTACAAGTGAGTTATGAATGTTTTTCCTAATGTAGATTTCTGTTTGACCTTGGAATAAAGTGCAAAAAATGCTGTGGAAAGAGACCAGCTTTTTACAAGAGAATTAGTGGAGTGCTTTTACTGTATTCTGAGTCCCAGTGGATGCTTTGTTAAGGATGAGAATAGTATTACTGAACTTGTGATTAGTTATAACTTTCGATTAATTAAGCTGATCAGTTTTTAAAGGTTTGTTACCTATTTATTCACCTTATTTTGTGTGATAGTTAATATTTGAGATTTGAGGGTGGTGATTTGAGGTTAGTTCGGGGTGATTTGTTTTTTGTTTTGTTTGGCTGGCGATTAAACACATGAAGGACCTTGTACAAATTGAACATGAGCCTGTCATTGAGCTGTATGTCCACCCCTTAATTCAAGCTAATTTTACATGGCTGACAAAAATGTAAATGTACTTGTGTATGTTATGTATGTGTTTTGATTGTGGACCCTTCTGTAAATGTTTACACTCACAATATATTTTAAAGTATGTGTTGTGTCCTTCAAGTTCTGGTTCTGGTCAGTGAAACCTGACAGAGAGAACGTGAGTCTGAACAAGACACAAGATACACAAACACACATACCAAAAACCTCAAATCAGGTGGGCTGTTTTTTTGCTCTGATGTGACACATCTACTAGGTAGCTATCAACCAAAAACTGCAGCACATGTTTTGCATTCATAACACAGAGGAAAGGAGTTAACCAGTCTCAGTAGGTGTCTGCAAACAAGCATTCTCAAGTTGTAAACACCAGAGTAGAGAAAGATGCAGATTTACACACTCTGATTAATGATCCTTAGACACTCCTACTTCTGCACACAGACCAGAAGTGGGATTTGCTCTATCTCTTAGCCTTAGTCCTGGGGTGGTAGTGGTCAGCTTTGCCACTCTCACAGGTCTGAGGCATTAGGAACTTGACATGGCCATGCTATGTCAAAGAATACAGGCTCACATGGCTTCCTTCATATGCTCCTTACAGATTCACTCAAAGCTTCCTCTGCTCCCCACAACTCATTATCCTCATAATGTTCTTAGATAAAAAATTAATTTGAATTTTTTATAAATTATTTATTTATCATGCCTTCAAATTTTCCTACTGGTATTTGATTTAGTTCTATTTGGTTTATATATAAATTTGTACAGAACATATATTATGAAAGGTTGAAGCTTTGAATCCATCCTTACTGACTTAGACTTTCTTTTAATTTCCATTATTTTTGCTAGCTATGACTTATAGTTTATCTAAATGCAAGTCTTAATGACTTGTTACATGTATTACTGAGGTTCTGGGAAATATCCTGGGTAATGTTTCCTGTGACCTTGGACAACAAGCATGTTCTGGAGTTACATAATAATGTGTTGTATAACTTCCATCAAAGTCAAGCTGATTTGACAACTTTTTAATACAGCTGCAGATGCGTTTTATAATTTTATGTGTATGTTTTTTATGTATGGATCTATGTGTAGCTCATGTATGCCTGGTGCTAGCAGAGGTGAGAAAAAGCAGTTGGTTGCACTGGAACTGGATTTATGGATTGTTTTGCCTTAACCCGGTGACTCTTAGGAACTGAACACAGGTCCTCTGCAAAAACAATTTTTCCTAGTCACTGAGCAATCTCTCCATGCATGGTCTTTTTTTTTTTTTTTTTTTTTTTTTTTTTTTTTTTTTTTTTTTTTTTTTTTTTTTTTTTTTTTTTTTTTTTTTTTTTTTTTTTTTTTTTTTTTTTTTTTTTTTTTTTTTTTTTTTTTTTTTTTTTTTTTTTTTTTTTTTTTTTTTTTTTTTTTTTTATTTTTTTTTTTTTTTTTTTTTTGATCTGCAAGCTTTATACCTTACAAGGAAGATAGAGTATGGTCTCCAATTATGATCGTATATGATTCCATTTCTTTTGTATATTAACATTCATTCCTTGTACTTGAAATACTGTTACAAACACATGCATTTAGAATTGTTCTATATCCTGACTGCATGGCTGTATTAGCACTTAAAAATGTCTCTCTTTTCTCTAATAGCAGATATTATGCTTGACATATAGTTCCTTTAACATCATATAGCTGCACAAATTCTGAATAACATTCATGTATTTACCCTAAATTTCTATCTGTACTGATAATGATTATTAGTATGGTTATAGTTACAATTCCCAATTTTTCTGTTTTATCTCACATTTTTGGGCAGGTTTTTCTAGGGAACACAGAATGTATTTTAATTTATCAAAAGGATTCCTTTAAAGATCATCATAAGCAAGGTTGTGCTATCTCTGTGTGTTCTTTGGATATGTTATTTGCTTCCCCATATGCTGCATATCACAAAGCTCATTGTATCCTAGTGATGCTGAAAACCACACAACACATTGCATCCTCCCAGGCAAGAGAGCATCCCTTCTGTCAGGGTGTTGCTTGTTAGAGAGAGAAATCTAATATTTAGTTGTATTCTACATGTGCTTTAGTGAAAATTCAGTTAGACTACTTTCACCATTACATTTTAATCTTAAAACTCAGGATAAAATAAGTAATTGTTTTTCTCCGTAAGTATGCATGCATTATGATTAAGAAACAAAAATAAAATTCCTAAAATTCCCCAAAGTTTTATCTGATGACCAGAGGATGGCAAACACAAGAATATATTTATGTTTATTGGAAATTTTGTTTCCTATGTTGTCAATCCATTTACAATTGTTTTATTCAATTCCTAGTTAACCACCCTTATCAAATTGTCATAAAGGGGCTTTGGCTGGATAACATAGTTTCAGTGACAGTCCTAGTTAATTGTCAAATCTCTTTGTTCAGAAAAAATGAGTATAGGTAGGCAAGTATTAGTAGGATGCTTTAAAAATAAGGGCATATGGTTTCTAACTTCCCTTTCATATTTTGTTCATTTCAGGCTTCAGTGAGGATCTACTCAGACCACCAGGACTACCTGAGGCTACTGTCAAAGAATGGCGGCACCCTAGTGTTTCTGTCTTTGCTTCTCAGTTCCCCACAGGTAATGTACCAAGTACTCATGATATCAGAGAAGGCAGGTGGCATACTCATATGAAACTAGCAAATATGCCAAGCATCTCCTGGCCCAAAGTTACATAAACATTAAGGAGTGCCTGCGACATAAGGAGATTTTTACTTACTAAGCTTTCTACCAATGCTACACTGAGCTCGGGAACTCCATCATGCACAAGTCCTCACTCACGTTGACAGAGCTTCTCAGTGATCCACTTGCTTTTGAGGAACTGATCCTCACCAACGCTTCTGTTCCTTTCCACTCAAAAATCCTCCCTCCAGTAACCTCAGTAAACATTGTTAGAGACTGAGATAAACCTTAATATTATTGTGAATTTGATTTATTGTCATTTCTCTATTTGAGGTGATATATCTCTGCTCACATCTGGCTAGGAATGCTGTCACACAGAATATGATAGTTTATATTTGGTTCCAGAATAAACTATCTCTTACCGCATTGGATATAAGAGCTATGTCTTATGTCAATGTCAGTTATAACTTTGATACTTCAAAATTTGAAATTTTCTTTAATTTAATAAGCTGGAGAAAAAGGGGACTATGTCAATGTCTTAGTTAAGAAATGGTTATATTTGCTTATTTATTACCACTAAACACACACATGGCAGTAGACAAAAGAGACTCTGGATAGCTTTTTGGAACATTAAATCCAGAAGAGCCCTTTGGTTCTATCCTTCCCAGAAGAGAAAAATATTAAATTTGCAAAATGTATTTTTAAACGAAGGCATGTCCTTGAGTCCCTGAAGCCACTGGAAATCTCATGAAAGGTTCATGTCAGGTATCAGACTTTTTGACAGATATGCATGATGATCGTTCTCTTGTTTCTATTTGCACCCAGCAATCTTCCTATGAGAAAAAAAAAGAACTGATTTCCTTCATAATTTTTATTATATATTTCAAAACTTCTCTAAAAACATCACTGGCTCAGAAACTGTGACAGTGATTGGTACCATAGAAATTCATCTCTTCTGGAGGCCTTCAGTTTTCACTGGATATTAGAATAAAAATTGGGTTTAACATGTTTATGCTCTTGCATGTAGTTTCTCATAAAGCAGTCATACATTATTGTCTAGGCACAGTTAGCAAATAAAGCCTAAAATAATTGTAAATAGTGATAATTCTTAATGATTAGCATTTTAGTAATAACATAAAAACCCAATGAAGTTCTAATAAATTAAAAAATAGCATCGCATCAAGGGGGATTGCTTTTGTCAGGATTTGATCCACTAAAAAGAGAATTATTTTAAAATAAGTGTTTACCTCATTTTCTTTTGTATTAAGAAGTATTATAGGACTGTATGTATTAAAATTAAGAATTTGGGTAAAATCTTTTTACGAAAATATAGCTAGACTTCAAAATATTTAAATGCATGTCTTAACATACATGAACTGAGTATTTGTCAACTCTTTTGACTGCTATGTTTTTAAAATGAGTTAACTTGTAAAATGTAACTGCTGACTTTTTGATAATGACATGCCTTGAATTGGGACTATGCTATTCATTATGATTCTGAAATGCTTCTTGACTATGTCGAGCTTTAAAACAACTAGAGAAACAGATGTCAGACACATCCAGTGTTGCTATTCTCAATCAGAGATCATTTTTAGTTTAACTATTCCTCCTCTCAGACTGTAATAAATTTGCTTTCACATGCATTTCTGGTCACAAGAACTACAGCCCCTGAAAATGCGAAGCAAGCTGAGATTTGCAAGTGCCCCAGACTTTGTGATTCCAGGAATGTCTCTGTCTAGCCGAAAAGAAAGAATTTAGGTGTTAATTAGAAACGCACTTAGACAGTTCTCTAAGTTTTATAGAAGACACACTTTATTTTAAAAGTTTTAGCTGAATTGATCAAATACACACAGTGTTGTTAAAAGTCTAAGACAACAAAAAAAATTGGTAGGAACTCTCTTTGCCTACATTCGTTTCAGTTTTAAGAAAAAAAATAGTTGCTGAAAGGGGAAGGTATTCTCTGCTGCACTTATTGACATTTGTCCTGCACAGTATCATGTGAGCAATGCAGATTCCCAGGCTGAGGAGATGGCTCAGGAGACAAGCATACTTGCTGTTCAAACACGGAGATCGGTGTTCGGATACCTTGAGCCCAGGAAAAGCTCAGAGTTTATGTCCTGCATCGATAGCTCCAGAGTTTCGGTTCAAGACAGGGGGATCCCTAAGACTTGTTGGGCAGTCGGTCTAAATGAGATACAAGCTTCTGATTTATTCTGTGACTCATTCTCAATTAGAAAAAAAAAAAAAAAAGGAAAATTGGGAAAGGCACTCGAGGTTGACAAGCTCGTGAATTCATGTGTGCTCGTGCTCTTGTACTACTTGAGGGTGGAACCTAGGATACAGAAAGGATGGGTTGATAAGCAGGGTGGCGGGGAGGATATAGGGGAGTTTCGGAGAGGAAACAAGGAAAGGGGGTAGCCCAGCGACGTAGAGAATGGGCTCCCAAAGAGCAGTTATCACAATGTCCTTTCTAGAAGCCAGACTTACAGAACCCTGGCTCTGGGTTCCTTGTTATGCCTCAGACCTGGAAACAGAAGACATGACTAAAGCAGAAGGGGGCACCTGGGCACCGCGCCATTTTACCAGTTGCCCTGACTAGCCCCTTTCTTTCCTCGTGCCCTACGTATTTCTGCTTTCTATCCTTGTAGAAAGCCTTCCCTCTGGCTAACAAGTTGCTGGTACTGTATTTCCTAAGATCTATCCCAGCTCATCAGCAGCCCCATCCTCTCTCCTCTTTCTTTAGTTCCTACCTTGAAACTCAAGTCCTTTCTTTCCCTAACACTTTATCTCTAAAGTCTTTAAATGTCATTCTTCAAAGCTGTGAAGATAGGAACCCGGAAATCACCAGCTCGGGACATATTTAGTTTCCTAAAATTTTCAAGAACCTTAACCCAACGAAGCAAAGCTGGCAGCAAGCAAAGAAAGAGCCAGTGAGTCTACAATACATGCCAAGTATTCGCCACATAATGGTAAGCTTTGGATTTCAGCATTTCAATGTCTTCATTATCTAATAAAACATGTCAATAACTAATGACTACCACTTAAAATATTGTTTTATCTATATCAAAAGCAAAAACAAATAAACAACAGCTAACAAGACTATATATACCTTCAAGCCTTTCAATAGCATTGAAATACTAATCTGGATAGATAGATCTTATTAGAACAGGTCTGTCTATGATATCTACATGACTCAAGAATCTAAACCAATAATTCTGTGTCCTTTCGTAGAGTTTCCATATTTGCCTTGCTTATTATAATGTGTTTTTTCACTTAAAACCTTGTAGAGCGTACAAGAATCAAAAAGTAGCCATCATGCAGATCATGACTGTTACATCAGCTGCCTTTAGAGGGAGGATATACCATGCCCTTAAAATATCATTTAATATTTAACAAGATTTTCCTCACCTTTCTGCCCTGACCTCTTGTCAAAAGCCACATGCATCTTGCTATTTTCAGAACACATGTGTAACAATGGGGAAATCTAATTGTGTGATTTGGTTGTCGCCATCTGTGGCAGGCCAATTAGTGTGCAGTCTAGAATCCAGTTGGAGCACTTTTGAGGCACAGTTTATTTATAACATGGTATTTATGGGGAAACTCAGTAGTAAAATCCGGTCTCATAAAGGACCAAAGTTGCTGTTTCTGCACTTCACAGTGTATCTCACATAAAGGCTGCTTCATCAATCATGCCCAACTGCAGCAGAAAGACTTGCATTTTCAAGATAATTTATTTTTCCTTATTCCTATTAGTAAAGTAGTAGCCACCAACACTGCCAAATAAACCAGCTTGGTTTATTTCCATACAAATTACATAGTGAATTGTATTATCAGTATTCTAGATAAAAGAAATATTCTAAATCACTTTATCATAATCTTGATCTAATGATATGCTAAGATTCTATCTTCCAATATAATGAGAGAATGAAACAGACTCTGACCAACAAAGAAATTAAGCAGAGCCATGACCACTTACTAATAAAAACAAGTCATGTAACTAATTTGCCAGAATGTAAGTGATAATATTACTTTATCACTCCACATGGTAGATTTCTTTCAGTATGTAGCCGGAGCCAATTTCTCTCTGTGTAGATAGTTAGGGTATCAGTACAGCCTGATATTAGTGTACATTAAGAGAACTCATTGCCTAGCTCGAAAAGTGAATGGAACTACAAACAACGGATGTCATTGTTTACTAGGATGGCAAAGACTGCATGTTCCGTTTTTCTTGCTAGACACCAGGAATGGCAGAAGGGGGTTTTGTTAGCAGTTTGTTATATCCTGAATGGGCAAGCCTGCTTAGAGGTTTGTGATATCAGGACTGAACCTGACAGGAGGTGTCCAGGTATTTATTAGGCTACTGGTCTGACTAGCTTGCCTCCCTCTGCATACCACAAACAAGTTCCTGCAACAGGTCTTTAAATAACATGGATGTCAGCATTGTGCTGGTAACTTACTTCCTGGGACCAGCTTTGACATGCAGTACTTTGGTTCTCTCCTCCTTTTAAAGTCCTTACCTATGATGTTATAACACTTCTCACCAAAACTCACCCTCTGTATTTCCTGAATTTCATTTTTAAATTTTCCAGGGAAGAATTAGATAGTTTCTGTTTTAGAGCAGCTTGGTGACCATCAAGTTCTTAGGCCTGTCTTCTAGAGAAAGACTCTGTTGTCCTCAAATACACTCCGGTGTTACCATATTGATATCACATTTCTACATTTCTACATTGTGTGTGTGTGTGTATGTGTGTTTGAAAGACAGAAAGAAAGATAGGTAGATAGATAGAGTGATAGAGAGATAGATAGACACATAGAAGTTCTCTATAATTAACAAGTGGGATAATTACACAATAATGCACAGACACAAACACAAACACTAATGACATTCAAGGACAACGAAAAAAACCTCAATAGAAAGTGTCTGCAGGTTAAGAGTTAATAAGTAATTTTGCACCTAAAACGTCAAATAGAATGGGTTATTTTGTACTTTGCACTTAAAAATCAAATCCATTGATTGTTCCGCTTATTAGTACTTAACACACCTACACATTACTAATGTTTGTGACCAAGGAGAATTTGGTCCTTCTTGAGAAACTGAAATAAGGAAAAGGGAGAAAATTAGTAAACATTGTCAGACTGTAAACAGATACTCTTACAATGTATCTGTCAGTAATTTAACTCAAAACGAATCTAATTCCCAGCAAACACCACTGAGTCATAAAGATGTCTTGTCTGTGTTTTTTGTAAATTTGTCTGAATGGTATTTCTCCATAGGTGCCCAGCCACAAACTGCCATGGTCCTCTGATTTCTCCATAGTCCTAACCTTCAAGCTGTGCTTATAACTATCAGATGGCATCCATCTCGTTATATCATTATGATTATATTTTCAGTTGATGCAAAATGACTCTGTTGTAACCACATGGAGAGTTTTCAGGACAATTACTTTTGCTTTCACGTATCCAACTTGAAAAAACAAATCAGCAAATATCTTGTATCTCAGATCCACAAAGCAAAGTGTTGAAGCTCAAATTGTGAGCTCAATTCTCATCATCTGACTGACTTGACAAAGTTATTTGCAAACTCCTGGCTGAAGCAAGATAAATGACTATATGAGTGTTGGTCCAACGTGAAATAGTTCCTAAGTCACTTGCTAGCTGGAGATGATAAATATGCCTTTTTTTGATGGACACAGCCCGCATTTCTAACTGCTATGTTATGCAATTGTCGATTACATGTCATCAAGCATGATTCTGAAGGCCAAGAGTATAATATTTCATGGAAGCCAGTCCAGAAACTAATTTAAAAATCAATAACTTCTACTCTGAAAACTGTTTTGACCCATTTTTCAAAATGAATGGAATATACTTGACTTATCTTCAGTGATCTGTTTTTAAATCCAAATTTTGTAGATTCAGTAGATTATAAAAGGTATTTATCAATTTGTGGAGTGAACTTTTTTTTTCCTTTAGAGACTGCTAAATTGGTAAAGAGAACTAAAGAAACAAAAGTCACTTTAAGATCCCCCAGTGCTGGCTTTCCTAGATGACAATTCTCTCCTTTAGTGATTCTGTTTTTGTTTGATCAAAGCCTAAGCTAGCTAGCCTGTAAGGACACAGACTGATCCACTTGGGACTCCCACTGAGCCTGTGTTATAGAGATAACAGGTAGATTTAAAAAAAAAAAAAAAAAAAAAAAAAAAAAAAAAAAAAAAAAAAAAAAAAAAAAAAAAAAAAAAAAAAAAAAAAAAAAAAAAAAAAAAAAAAAAAAAAAAAAAAAAAAGCAACCCAGGCGCTTGGAAATGGACAATGACTGTTTAAAAACGTCACTTAAACTAGTAGAATATATGACAATACAAATTTAGAGTTGGTGGTGTTTTGCAAAACTATTAAAGCAAATATAAATGAATAACAGTCTTTCTAAAAATAAATGCATGTGAAGAAATATTATCATTAAAAACTTCCTGTAATTAAATAAAAATCATAAGACACAGACTAAAAGTTTTCTACTCTTTTGCAACCTGTCATTTCAGTCTGTGAATTTGAGTCTAGGAAAGAGTTTTCTATTAATAACAGGGCAGGTTTACAGTGCATGAAAATTCATTTCTCTTACATAAGCTAGGAAGGCTCAAATTACATTCCTCTTCAGATATAATTTTCAGTAAAACTTTCTCAAAAACATCTCATCTGGTTACAGATAGTGAACATTTTATCAAGAATCATTTCTTATAATTCATTAGGTACAATAATTTTCTCTTTGACATTATTTGCCTTATACATACAAATTACACTGTAACCACCATAAATCCATATTGGCACACTGATTCTCACAATTATCCACACATGGCACAAACACACACACAAACACACACACACACACACACACACACACACACATGCAATGGAGATCACATTATTATTCAGTGTGGAGGAAAGATCTGTGGATGATGGAGGATGTTTCTCTTGAGTTTCAGCTGCCCTTTCTCAAGTCTCAGCTCATACACAGCTTGGTTCTTACAGCAGTTTCTGTCAAGGTTACATACATGCTCCCATGCCCCCTCTCTTAAAATCTCATTGTATCTTAAGGTGTTTTTTTTTGTTTTTTTTTTTTTTTTCCTTCATGACTCAAACTATGCTTGTTAATTATCATTTTTAGTGTAGGCCACATTCCAAGTGTGAACAATTACAACAAATAGTATAGCTCAGGGGTAAAACACCATACCATTTTTATAGTTACACATATTTAAATGTAATAGGAAACTGGAAAAATGGAGTACATATTATTGAGGAGCACGGATTATCACTTGCTTATGCAGGAATGGATACATGGATATCTACCATATTAGGGTTAATGAGGATTATGTACAATACTTACTAAACAACCTACATAAATTCTACAATGTCAGTAAGCCATGAATACTTAAAGTTATTATCACCTTTCAATGACTTCCATGCTATTGTCATTACCCCAATCTTGCATTTAACACATTTTTGAATACCCAGTGGGCATTTAACTCATATTGAACTATTCCCTACTGAATGCATCATTTCCTAAACCATATTCACTTTCTCATGGAATGAGGTCCATATCCGGAAGGCATTTTTTTTTTTCCTTCCTTTCACCCTTCGTTCCCTCTCTGTAATCAGGGACTAAAACTGCAGTAAACTTTCTGAAGTAGCTCCAGGGTTCACACAGGCTACTGAATGTGCCGCCTAACTATACATCAGATTGCTCTGTCTGCTTGACTTTTAACCTTTGAAAAGTCCAGCTCAAAGACGATTATTCCGTTGATTGAACAGTTCTGATAACCACAGGGTCTACTGATTCTAAGTGCAGTGGAGTTTCATTGACTTTTAAGGTCTTTATGAAAATTTCTCCCATCGTCAGAGCACACAAGTACTTCCTCACGTTTCCTGAGTCAGGCACATGCCATCTCTCATTGTTTTATCTGTGTTAATAAGTATTACCTAAATTAAAGGCCTTATAAAATTCCAAAGGCCAGCCATTTCTAGACAGAAAACAGAATTATGGATGATTGTCAGTTTTAAAGTACAGTCCTTTTTTTCTCTAGTTTTTATTACTTAATTTTTAACAAATCCATATTTCTCCCAAAATAAAACTTTCAAATGGTAAAAGAAGAAATCAGTTTTAATTAAAAAAAAAAACAAAAAAAACAAAAAAAAACAAACAAACAAAAAAACAAACAAACAAAAAAAAACCGATTAAGAGTTTCTTGTTCTATATAGCTATATATAGTATAACTCCTTGACATGTTCTAATAGGAAAGACAGAAGCTAGATGAAAAATAATTGAAAGAAAAACTCAGCCTAATTACATATTCAAGAATTATCAAAATGGTAAGTAGCGAATAAACTGTGCACAGTCATTGGACACAATGAGGTCATAAGGGAAGCCATGAACCAGATTTTGTTTTCTAATTTTCCTACACAGCATGCATAAAAGTATCCCTTCCTTGGTATCTTCTGGATTCTCTAAGGCCCTCAGTTGTCTCACAAAGTAAGGCTTTCTATATAAGTTTACTGCTATACTGCTGAGAATGGCAGTTCTTCAAGGTTGACCTGTAGTTCCTAAACCAAGGCCTGATCACATCTGTGTTACTTGAATGGTACAAATGCTCAGTCTTCTCTCCTTCTGTTTGTTAAGTAACATAGCAGAGATAAACATGTTAATGTTTAAACTGTCTTTTTGGGTAACTTCTGTTCTTCTACTCTGAAAATTGTAAAGCAGAAATTGTATTTCATCAGGGTCTCATTCCTCATACATACCCACTTATCCAGATGGGCACCTATGTCTTGCCAGACACTGACTGAACCACTCTGCACTGCTCTCAACTGGGAAAATTGTGCAAAAATAGAGATAGTCATATTGTCATGTAAGCAAAGAAAAATGAAAGAATTATACTTCAAATCCTTCTTATGGGTTGTTTTCATTTCCATCCTTCTAGGGCAGAGAGCACCAATATAGATCACTTGGTTTGTGTGAATTTTATTAGAGCAATATGCTATAGCCTAAATCATGAGATGCACCCTCAGCTGAATTCCAGCTTGAGCAAATCCATACATCACGGTTCTCAACTAGAAATGAGTTTCTGGTAATTGATGAAAAAATGTATTTGATGAGAATGGCTATACATGCTTATGTATGGGCCATTTGGATACTGCATAGGAAAATGCAAGGCATACCCCTATCTGTATATTATAAAACCATGCTATTTTTCATGATAAGATTATTTAAGAATCAATGTTAATATCAGCCATTCTGTTCTTTCAGAAACTTGGCTTGTAAAATTGTGTTGTTATTAGAAGATATAATTGCAGTTTTGTCATGTTGCGCGTGCACGCACACACACACATACATACATACATACATACATACATACATACATACATACATATATATATATATATATATATATATATATATATATATATATATGACATGATTTCTGTGAATCTATGGGATAGCTCATGTATTCCTAAATCTAAAATGAGTACTGGTTTGGTTCATTTATAAGATTTGTGTTCTTTCAGACCATAGCTACCCTGATATGGAGTCTATGAGGACATGCCTGTGAGTCAGTCCCAGTTAAATTCAGTGGACTTAAAATGCACATGGATGTTTTCCATGTTGTTTTGTATGTAAGAATAGCCGTTGTCCCTGTCCTGTGTAGCAATTGTTTAACTGTGGGCTCTTATTACACCACGGCATGTATTACACCACGGCATGTATTATACCACGGCATGTATTACACCACGGCATGTATTACACCACGGCATGTATTATACCACGGCATGTATTACACCACGGCATGTATTACACCACGGCATGTATTACACCACGGCATGATTACTGATTGTCTTATTAGATTAGTTAAATTAAGGATACTTCCTTGTTCATGAGTTTAAAGAATAAAAGAATAAGACCAACAAAGGTTTAGAGTGAGTTGAGTTCTTCCTTTCGGTTATCTTGGAGATGTGAGCCTGCCTTTCGGTGAGTTTCCATTTCCAAGAAAAGAGTCCCACCATCATGATTGTCCTGTCTCTGAGATGAAGGGACATAATTGGGCTCTAAACTAATGAATTTTTTTTTAATTATAAAGGTGTAGTTTGCATGCTCATGAAAATTTATATTGCATTCATCCTTTCTCATGTCTTACACATTGTTGTTATATAAATGATCTATTGGGATATCCCAATGTAACAGGGAATGGACCACAGAATCCTATTTTTCCACTAAAAGCTAATGGTATCAGATTCTTTCTAAGGCTTACAAAGCCTCCAACACACATTTTTCTTTGTTTAATTTTAGACAACCTTTAAAGAAATGCCTTTACATACTTGGTTGTGGACACTAGCAGAAAAGTGAGCTCTAGGCTGAATTCATCCTATTGATGTGGAAAACACAGGATCCACACAGAAAGAAACTATCAAATTGCAGGCTACAGAGAATATTACCAGTATGGTAAGAGCCTAAAAATCTGCAGTCTTTCCATATCCAGTAGGTTGTCTATTCCCTTTAGAGCTCTACTTCTAATAACTTCAAGCTAAAGACAAATACCTTCATTTATGAAATTTTAGTAAAAGAAAATAAATCAATAATATAATATTCTGTCCTTTATAAAATGTAGAAATATCTTTTAATGAACATGTAGTATATTTTTAGAATAGATAACACAATTAATAAGATAGATTACTCCTAACAATCAAAAGAAATGCATTGCTTAACCATATTTGACAGTAAATTATTAAATGGCAGAGTTTGTCTTGAGGACTTCATTACAGGATTTTTAACATAACATTCCCAGTATACTCTAATGGTAAAGTCAAGACAAGAGCTTGATAGTGGTTTACTTACTGCTTAGAAGTCCAGCAATGTATCTTTTGAACAAAAGGAAAATCCCTTTTGATTTGTAATGTTGACATTTTCTTTATGCGTCAGCCAAAGGTAAATATCGTTTTTGATCAATGACTACTTGGAAGGCTTTTCTAGCCATCCTGCTAATGTCTTTTCAAAAATGAGAAGCTATGATGTAATAGTTTTTAAATCACAGTATGCTTTGTGACCTAGGAAGTGATTTCTCCAAAAGTTAAATGTGTATAAACTGTCAAGACACTCCATTCACTTTAAATCACCCCAATTGCAGAACAGCATAAATCCACTCAAGGCTTCAGCACCTTAGACTTTGCATTACGTATATTTTTATACTGCTTGGAAAATAAATCAGTGAGAATGATGGGCTGACAGTAGGATTAGCTGAAATACTATGTCCAGCTTCTCTGAACACAGTCAAGGAGATGAAATGATGGGTATGGTAACTTCTTCCTGGGAGGGTTTAGGTAACTTGGAGAATAGATGTAATTCTCTTGACTAAAAGCAGAGGGCTGGGTATAGGACACTTGCCCAGCATTACTTGTCTTAAGAGACAATTATGCAATTATTTGATACTCTTCCTTCTATTTGCCAAGTATGCCTTCCCTAATGATAAAATCAATTTGTGTCCCAGATTGGCTATCACCTAACTTTTTTACTACAGAATCACATTTTGACATGTAACATTAATTTATTCATTTAATTTGGGAAATACAATTTAGTAGCTTGTAAGTATATTACAGACTTGGCAGACACATTTTGGTGGCATTACATTATCTGTGGCAGTAATACAGAGAATAGAAGGACCTCGTCCAGTATTAGTAAATTTTCCAGGAATAATGCACAGTAAGAAAGATGTGTGTTGGCCTTTTAGATATGGATGCAGTAATATATGTATAAAAACATACAATTTTGGGTTTCATGAATTAATAACTGGTCATATCAGACATTATGACTAATAATTATTATGACTCCCAAAATAAGAGTAAATAAATCCAAATCAATTTTTTTTTTTTAGGGTTTTTTCGAAACAGGGTTTCTCTGTGTAGCCCTGGCTGTCCTGGAACTCACTTTGTAGACCAGGCTGGCCTCGAACTCAGAAATCCACCTGCCTCTGCCTCCCGAGTGCTGGGATCAAAGGCATGCGCCACCATGCCCGGCAAAATATTCTTTAATGTAACACTGTACCTAGTAGGTACCATACACCATTATTTCTAAAAAAAAAAAAAAAAAAAACCACAAACTGCCGTTTATCAAGTTTCCACAAGAGGGAAACTAACAGGAACCCTGTAGGAAAGAAGAAATTTTACACACAGAGCATAAGTATCTTAACACAAATTCAGATTTCTTCAAAGTGAAATATGCACTCTCAGGTCAGTCCCTATTTTTCCTAGACACTTTCAAAACATTAAATGTATCTACAAGTAGTACATCCTCATGGCTCATAGCAAATAGCAGAATATGTCTCCCAACCTTTATATAGCATGGGGAAAGTTAAACCCGTTAGCTAACATTTGTGAAGTACAGCATTTACATCTAATCCATTGCCTAATTAGATATGTAGCAGAGTCAAAATAGTCCAATGCATTAGCAATTAGTGATTATTTTATATCAAAAATGTTATTTTAGGCACATCACAGTCAGAGCGGAGGATTAAAAACCCTGATAGCAGTATAATGTTTAGATGATTCTACAGGACATTTAATATGTCAGTAGTTGAGGAAATTAGAACAAAATATATTGACATATCTAAGAATGCTTGATAAAAGTAACACATTAAATGCAAAATTAGACTTAGATATCTGCTAGTACAGTTGGATTTCAAGCACATTATAGATTTAAGGAGAATAAAATGTTTTAAGAATTTCTATTAATAACATATCAGGAGCTCTATTATGATCAGCTTGTCTAGAGATTTTCTAAAAGTTCCTTATGTTTCCTATCAGCTTTCCCTAATTTAACAAGATACAGTAGTTATGTTTTGATGAGGTGAACTTTGTTACATTTATTAATTAGAAATTAACATTTTTGGTTAGTTTGTCAAGTTGCTTGAACACTAACTAAAATATGAATATTTGAAGAGAAAACATATTATGGAAGGCCTTGGAGATAGAGTTAAGACTTAAATGTCTCATTGCAGGGTTATGCAAAGATGCTGAGATCTGACTATAAGCAAGCAAAAGGAGGTGAAAATGGGGATGATACAGGACCTCATCTTCCACGCAAATATGTGGCTGTGCTGAGGTTTAGCAAAGACATAGACAGAAGTGGATGCTCACAGTCATCTATATGATGGAACACTGGGCCCACAATGGAGAAGCTAGAGATAGAACCCCAGGAGCTGAAGGGGTCTGCAACCCTATAAGAGTAACAACAATATGAACTAACTACTACCCCCAGAGCTCATGTCTCTAGCTGCATATGTAGCAGAAGATGGCCTAGTCGGTCATCTTTGGGAATAGAGGCCCCTTGGTATTGCAAACTTTATATGCCCCAATATAGGGTAATGCCAGGGCCAAGAAGTGGGAGTGGATGGACACGGGAGCAGGGCGAGGGGTGAGGGAGAGAGGGAACTTTCGGGATATCATTCGAAATGTAAATTTAGAAAATATCTAATAAAAAAATTGAAAAAAAAAAAAAAAGAAGAAATGCCTTGCTGGGCATCAATGGGAGGAGAAGCCCTTCGTCCCGTGAAGGCTATGTGCCCCAGTGTAGGGGAATGCCAGGGTGGGGAGGTGAGAGTGGGTGGGTGGGTGAGGAAGCACCCTTATAGAAGCAGGGGGAAGAAGGATGGGATGGGAGTTTCGGGGGGACTGGGAAAGGTAATAACATTTACCATGTAAATAAAGAAAATACCCCACAGAGGAAATCTCAAAAATAAAAAGAAAATCGAAATGACATCTAGAGTTAGGAAAACCAAAATCTTCTATAGGTTAGGATTATTTATTTTATTTTAGTATTTATTTATCTATTTATTTATCTATTTATTTATTTATTTTTGGTTTTTCAAGACAGGGTTTCTTTATGTAGCTTTGGCTGTCCTGGAACTCACTTTGTAGACCAGGCTGGCCTAGAACTCAGAAATCCACCTGCCTCTGCCTCCCGAGTGCTGGGATTAAAGGCGTGCGCCACTGCCGCCCAGCTTATTTTAAATTTTGTGCTTCTTAAAAATCCTATTACCTAGATGACCAAAGATTTCTATTGGGGAATGTAATGAAGTTAATTGTGATTTATTTTTCATTATGTACTTTTTTTTTTTGGTTGTTGGTTGTTGGATTTTGGATTTTCAAAACAGGGTTTCTCTGTATAGCCCTGGCTGTCCTGGAACTCACTCTGTAGACCAGGCTGGCCTCAAACTCAGAAATCCACCTGCCTCTGCCTCCCAAGTTCTGGGATTAATGGCATGTGCCACCAATGCCCGGTCCCACTATGTACATATTAAAAACTCAAATCTAATCTACTATATACTAAAAAGTAATCACTTGACCTTATTTTGCACATTGGCCTATAACATTATAATGCTATTTCTCTTTTATAATTTTGTTGCCTTTTCCTATATCCTAATAAGTAACAAATGGTGTGGCCGAATAATAGTTCTGGAGAATTTTAACAAAATGCAATAATTGTAATATTTTAAGTATTGCATATACAAAATGAAGTTCCACCAATTACTTAAGCAGAGGAAATTTAATTGCTTTATTGATAAATTGTCCATAATTTTACTTTTTCCTAATGTGATTTAGTATATTTTATGAATCTTCAAGTATAAAATAGTCTAAAAATATTTACATATTGTTTTTGAATATATGTAGGGAGGTAAACAATTTTACTGGAGCATCCATTCTATTTCTTTTTGAAATGAAATTTTTTTATTTATTTACAATCCTATTGTTGTCTACTTTCTGGTCCTCCCTCTCTGAGTTTTTACCCTATCCAACTCCCCCTGTCCCTGAGAGGGTACTCATCCACCAACCGACCCATCTCTACTGCCCTGCTAAACGACAGCTGCAGACATAGGAACATTGATTAGGGAAACATGATTATTATTGGGGAAACACTTGAGAATGAAATATTTATTTATAGATTTTAAAAATTAAGTGTGTTCTTGCTATATGTTAAATGTCTACACATTATGTATTTTAAAAATGGAAAAGCTAAGAAAGAATTCTGAATTTTTCTGCTCTGCTAAGCAAGAGAAAGTAAATATAATGTGTATGGTGAATTTAGAAAGCATATTCATCTGTAATATGAAGGAGGGATGGCTTAAAATAATTTTAACACAACTATATCTCCATAAAATATCTATAAAATATTTAACTAAGTATTTAATTTAACTTAAATAAATACTGAAAATATATCCTCTCATAAACTAAATCATATATGCATGCTAAATTACATATATTATCATGATATTCATCAAGGAAAAATTTCATGATAGTTTAAATTAAATGCTTTTCACAAGATGCCTCTGGACAAAGAGTATGAGTCAGATAAGATAGTTGAATATGTAACAAAATTCCTTATGTCCACCATGACTCATTTTTAACTCTTCTATAATGGCAGCATTCTATTTAAGTCTACGTCATCAAAATATGGACAGATTAGTTTTTCTATTGTATTTCTCTATCATATAATTGAATGAAAGTTGTATATATGACATCTATATAAGTAATTACAGACATAAAATAATGTGCTTTCTATTGTTTCTAGGTTTTTATATTTTTGATATGGTTGCATTTGTACTTAGTTCTTGAGGACAACAAGCTAGGTCATTGAGTATACTACAGAAAGAACATGAAGTGATTCAAGTATCCAGAATTCTCATTCATGTTCAATATTCTTAATGAAGTAGACAGTTATTGAGAGGAACATACATGCACACTCTTCTGGACTCCACAGACACCAACATAGATGTGGATCACATACATACATGTAGGCAAACCATACAGTTTGGCAAAGAAAACAAAACAAAACAAAAAAGCAGGGTCTCAAATGTTCTATAACACTGAAGTATATCCCTAATTCCCTGAAACACATTTTTTAACTTTTGCACCTTCTTTTCTAGAGAAATTACAACAGAGAACAAATGGAAACTGCAGACAAACTGAAACTATAAGATGAAACACACTGGGCACACTGGGTTATGTCTCATCTTCCTATTTGTATATGCATCGAACAAATGAGGAGAATTTTTGATGAATTCATGTTGTTTATTTAAAGACACTCCTGTGCAAAATAACTGGACACATACAGTTACATATTTTGATAAAAACAAACAAGTCTCATGAATATATTTTAAGATATCATAAAGAAAATTATACGTGCAGGATTAAAATAGGCTTTTTAACTTGATGCAACTAGGAATACTCATATGTAATGGCTTTAGCATGGGATATAAAACAAAAGCAATCAAAGAAAAATTCATCATGCATGATGGGCAAAAATGACATTTTGGCTTGCCAGTCAAATTAGAAGTGGATTTCTTATTTTAAAAAAAATTCTAACTTTTAAAAATTGTTGCCAGTATAAGAACAGTCTAAAATATTTTGATCCAGGTGATCAATATATGTGACATATATTGTATGTATGCATATATGATCATATGTTCATTTGTGTTATATATATATATATATATATATATATATATATATATATATATATATATATTACTTGTTTATAAAATTATATGTGACTTTGACTGAGCACACATACTAGTGCCTATTTTCCGTGCAGTTAGATTTTAGAGGGGACTTTGATACATGCTACAGGGGTGCCAGCTATAACTGAACATTGAACAAGGTCTGAGAAGGTCAAATCAAGAGGTTAAAATCAAGCAGCATAGAATTTAGAATGGCAGAGGAACTAAGAGTCAGACAGGTGAAAGTCATAAAGAAAGAAAACGGAATGGGATGGAAGAAAGTTTGATTGAACAGGAGTGGAGAGGAGATATATATATATATATATATATATATATATATATATATATATATATATATATATATATATATATATATATATATATATATGAAAAAAGAAACTTCCTTTCAAGAGGCAACTTGTAAGTATGAGTGACTAGAGTCGCTGGGTGAAGAAAAGCTACTCCTAGTTTCTGTGAATAAAGTGTCCCTTGTGAATTTTCTTGAATGGAAAGTAGTTTCAACGCTATCTATTACTTTAATGACTTATTGCTATGAACACATCTGAAGTAGAGCCTTTTTACATTTAGGAGGACAAAAAAGTTAAGAAACCACACTCCATCATTATTATTCTATATAACTTGGTAATATTTACCTCACTGCTAAATTCTCTGTACATGACCACCCATGACTTAAACTGCTTATTCCTGAAATCTCTATCCTAGTTATTCCACTTGAAGTGGGAGAAAGGCTTCAGAATGATAAATCCCACTGAAACCAACTATAAACAACATCTGATTCATATAGACTGAAACTTGTTATAAGTAAAGAATGATTTAGATAGAGCGCATTTAGCACTGTCGAGCGACGAACATTTATTATAAGAACACCACTGCAGATGAAGACGTGGTAGATAGTAAACCATCAATCAGATGCAGCCCCACAACAAATTGTGCCTCATCAACTGCTTTAATATGTCATGAAGCTTCCAAATAGACATCACTGGGCCATTTGTTAAGCATAAACTACTTTTTCACTGACAAAGCAAAGGACATTTGGTATTTTCATTTATATGTAATATCAGAATAAATTGATGAAATCTAGACATCTAAAATAGAATTTCTATGTGGACAGGTTGTTGAAATTCAGAGCCTGCTCTCTTCCTCCAAATTAGTTCTAAAGAGGTTTTCTATTTTCTATTTTTACAAATGGCTTAAGATAGAGGATCTATTTAGGTTTTGAAATGCTAACATTATATATTATTTCAAAAATGTGTTTCTGTTACAGTAGAATGGAGAAAATACATTTAGCACGTTCTGTTATACATCAAAGTATTGATTTTTAAGACACATTGCAAGTAGAGAAAAATGGTATGTCTGAGTGCCCCAAAACATATACATGCATGTATATTCAACATGATTAGGAAATTATTATTTAATGCCACAAAAGAAGTTATTTTATGGAAATCACAATGAAGCCCTGGCCCCTAACAGTAGAACATGCCCTGTATTCTTTCTATTACCTTTGATTGCCTATGAAATGTATGTACCCATGGGATCAATTGAACATATCTGTGTTCTACTCCCAGTATGTTTAACTGTGCTTGATATTGTATTCTTTTTTATCCTATGTACTAATAACTAGTTCCTACTTTGTATTGCCCTTTCAGTTCAGAATGTTTGCTCTCATATATAATGTATTGTTGTTAGCCAGTTTCAGACATGACCTTAAACCCAGTTGTGTACCTAAGAAAATGTTAATACAGTTCTTGATTTAGAGCTACCAATTTCATAGTCCAGTTTTCTGGTCAAATGTAGAGGCATTTTTGTTTCCATGATAAGCTGGATTCCCGACAGCCAGTCTATCTTGCTACTATTCCCCTTTAAATGTCTCCTATGGGGTCACAAGTAAGATTAAGATTCAAGCTGTCTTAAAAAAAATTCACCACTCTGTGCCCCACTTTTTAATGGGGATATTTGATTCTCTGATGTCCACCTTCTTGAGTTCTTTATATATATTGGATATCAGTCCCCTATCCGATTTAGGATTGGTAAAGATCCTTTCCCAATCTGTTGGTGGCCCTTTTGTCTTGTTGACAGTATCTTTTGCCTTACAGAAGCTTTGCAACTTTATGAGGTCCCATTTNAGTTGGCCATCATTGGGAGGAGAGGCCCCTTGGTCATACAGACTCTATATGCCCCAGAACAGGGGAATGCCAGGGCCATTACGTGGGAGGGGGTGGGTAGGGGAGCAGGGCGGGGATGCGGGAGGGTAAGGAAAAATTTCTGGATAACATGTGAAATGTAAATGAAGAAAATATCTAATAAAGAGAGAAAAAAAAAAAAGCATATTGAAAAAAAAAATTCACCACTACCATTGAAAGAGAAAACCAAAGGGCTTTGATGTGATATCTAAATAGAATGTTTTGTTCTTTCTCCAATTTGGGAAAATTGTCTAACCTAAAGAAATTATTTTTTCTTAAATATTTATTTTATTTGTAATTATGTATCTATATGTATATGTATTTGTATGCATTTGTATATATGTATGTGTGTGTGTGTGTGTCTGTGTGTGTATGTATGTGTGTATGTGTGTCTGTGTGTGTGTGTGTGTGCATGTGTGTCCTCATGTCTTATGTGCAAGCTAGTGCCTACAAGAGTCAAAACAGAACAGTGGATCTCATATAGCTAGAAATATAGACAGTTGTGAGTATGCAGCTTGAGTGCTGGAAAACAAACTATGGCCCTCTCCAGGAGCAGAAAACACTTTAAATTACCAAGCTCTCTCCAAATTAGGAACTTACTTTCAAATTTGTATTAATCACTGAATTGATTGAATTGACTTTGAGACCACAATGTATTACAGGCATAATTCCTTGCAAGGGTTTACCAAGGATGCAGAACAGAAAACAACCATGTAAAAATTTTTGAACCTAATATCTTGCCATAGTAGAATGTGGAATCTAGGGACTCCAGGGAGTGCTTCCTTAATAGTAGAGATGTCTCTAGATTCCTAATTTTAGAAAATGTATGCGTGGTGATTTCTGTTTTTAGATTACTTAATGATTTTTGTTTTTTGTTTTTTTTTTTTTTAGCTTTCTTGGCCTGTTCTAGCCTGAGGGACATTTTCAAAACTAACATTTTTCTCATAATTTCTAACTTATAGAAAGGTCCAAGACAAGCACAGAGATTTATCAGATAATCTTTACCCAGATTTGACAAATGAGAGAAAAATGTATCTTGTTGTTTTTTCTCTTTCCTTCTTATTAGTTTTTAATTAAAGCATTCCTTTTTTGTTTGTTTGTTTGTTTTGAGACAGGGTTTCTCTGTGTAACCCTAGCTGTTCTGGAACTCACTCTGTAGGCCAGGATGGCCTCAAACTCAGAAATTAGCCTGCCTCTGCCTCCCAAGTGCTGGGATTAAAGGCATGCGCCACTATGCCCAGCTTTAATTAAAGCATTTCAAAAGAGTGGCTTGGGGTGGAGAAAACTCTTGCTTAGCATGGTTGAATCCTGGGTTGAATGCCCAGCTCACCATTCCTTGCCATCACCATCATAGAGCACATGTGTGATCCTGCCTGGCTCCTTCATGCCATACTGTGCATCATGTTCAGGGTTAGAGAAAATGAAACATTACATGCTTACATTTGCTGTGTCTGGATTGGGCAGTTTAGCTGACTTCCTCTGATCTTTGTAATTTCTTTTTTTTTCAAATTTAACTAGTCAGGCGTTGTGGCAAAGCAAATGCTTAGTCATCTCTTATGGATATTGGTGTCTTGTCATTCATTACAAGGTTGGGGATATATGACAATTAATGACATATTACATTAAGCCAAATGATACATTTTATAGTAGACAACAAATACACAATTTTTAAAAGTATTTTCAGAAAATTAGCAAAATCTTTATTAATATGTAATGAGGAAGCATTATCAAGTAATTAAGTTACAACAGCTAATATTTCTAGTTACATCTTCATATTAGTTAATAAAATATTCACAAGACTTTTATTTCATTTTATATGCCAATAGGACCTGAGGGTTGGATGGGAAGATAGAAATAATTTCCCTCATAATGAAGATTATGTTATGCCCAAATCTCTAGTGATGTTAAATATCTGTGTCAATGACGTCATTGCATGGTTATCTATGATTCATCCACATTAAGATTTTTCTTATTATATTGATAAAATCTGAGAGTTCTTTTGACACCAATAAATACAGAAAGACATTCTTTCCATCTATGTACATTTTCTTTTTTTCATTACTCCTCTTTTGGCCAAGGTAAGCAAGTTAAAAATATCCTTTTCATTTTCTTTGAAACATTAGCTATACTATGCCTTTTTCTATATGTGGTCATTCCTGTTCCCTTATCCAGGTAATGAACTATGTTTCAGTATCTTATTTAAACCACTTGCCAAAAATTTAAGATTTCATCATTATCTGTGAGTTCTTTCTTATAGTTTTCCAAAAGATGGTGTCTATGTTATGATTTATATATATATATATATATATATATATATATATATATATATATATATATATATATATATAATTTGTCCACTGTGTTAATCAGTCTAAACTTATTGACATTCACATATTAACTGCTTAAATTAAATTACAGTAATGACAACTGGTGTCAATGATATTAAACAACTCAATTTTAAACTAAAATGTTTATAATTATGCAGAATAAATTATAACATGGTGAACTTTAAAGATCACAGTTTACTTTTGATAGAAGAATGATTTTTACTTAATTTTGATTAATAAAGTCAGGAAATTAAATTTTTAATTTAATAATACTGAAACTCATATGGCTGACCAAACTCCTATCTAGCATTAATTTTCCATCATTCTGATTTGAATTATGTGCTTCTGTAAGATAATTGGAAAGAAAATAGATAAAATATTCTTTACACAGTGAAATTGAAAATATAGTGAACAACAAGCTATATATGGTTTAAGAACACACACATATAAACACAAGTAAACTAATATAAAATTTAATTTAATAGTTTAAAAACAAGGCATCATTAGTTTTGAGTTTTATATAAACGTAATTCTTCTTATCATGAAAAGTACATTATGTGTTAGTAGGAATATAGAGAGGAAATGGATCCTGAATCCTCGTGGGTCACAGGTTTGGTCACCCTTACAATAACTAGAACTAGTTTTCAGGAGGTGGTTGGGTGGTGAGCATGTGGTGACAGTTTTGGATTCTTTAACTGACAGATTGACAACTGAGTATACTAGTCTCCAGATTTCTCTCTTTGGGAATTTTGTTATTTTCAGGCTTTTACTAGGCATAGGTATCTTTCACCTCATTAATTCATGATCCTCTGGATTATGTAAAGTCAATTGCATGTAGCAAACTAACCATGGGCTGGGACCAGGAGTCAAAATCCTTTCTTACTTAAATCTCACTTAAATGGTCTTTCTTGGGTTCTTGATAATGGGCGAAAAAAGCCAACTAACAAAGCAATCAAATATAATAATGGCTTAAATGTAAACACATTCCCCAATTCAATGCCTGTTGGCCTTATCAAGCAAGAACATTAAAAATGGGCATACTTTTGATATAATAATTCTAAAGTGTTTTCAAGTGAACATTCAGATATTTGGTCAACGATATTAAAACCATCATATACATAAAACAAGAGAGAAATAAGGAGTCAAAATATTATGCCAAACACCATGATTGTCAAATATATACTACATGCTGTACATTTAACATTTATCTTACTGTCATAATTGTGAATTATTGATACTTATCACATGAATTCTACATAACCTATCAACCATAACAATTAGAAAAATGTAATTCTAAGCCTTCTATTTTAAGAGGGTTATTAGAAAATACTTGTGCACTGCCTGCTAACTGCTACTCCCATGCATTTAGAAAGTCATCTTACATTATCTTAGAAATTAACTCAAGAAAATTATTGTAGGATAATTACACATCAGGCTTTCCTTCCTCAAATCATTAGTGATTTACTGCATTTAATCATTTCCATATCTAGAAAAGCATCCACATCTAAATTCAGAGTATATTCTAATGCAAGGCCTGTCAGCTTAGCCTCTCTCTTTTTATGCTTTGACAAAAAGTAATTGATATTAATAGGAGGGAGCTATTGTAATATTCTAATCCTTACAAATAAATATTTAAGTGTCAGAAAATTTTAAGGGTCGTGTGATATAAAATGTTGCATGACAGAGTGCTTTCATTTACTTAACAATACTTCATGTTGAGGATGCCTGGTCTGTTTGTAATATTCTGATAGTCAATGTACTTCACTTATCATAAATCCACAATCTAATTTCAAGGCAAATAATAAATACATTATATTTATTATAGTTTATTTCTTCTCGGACAGAACCAGACAATTTCAAATGTCAATATGTTTGGTAATTAGATCTTTTCATTTAGTTGCTTTGGATTTGTTTGTTTGTTTGTTTATTTATTTATTTATAAAGACAGGGTTTCTCCATGTAACCATGCTGTCCTGGAATTTGCCTTTGTACATCAGGTTAAACTAAAGCTCACAGAGCTGCATGCTTATACCCACTGAGTGCTGGGTTGAAAGGTGTGTCCCATAATATCCATCAATGATGGATGGATCTTAACTGAGAGAGTTAAACAAATTTTATTTTATCCGGATATTCAAAGATTACTGTTTCTGTAAAAAAAAAAAAAAAATCAAAGTGTCTATAGAAATCTGGATCTTTGGTGATATTTTGAATATATAGTATGTAAATTACATAAGGCTTCAATCTTGAATTATTAACTCATAACAAACACACTATCAGATATGTTAGAAGATGAAAACACTTGCAACTTAGCTAGAGTGGACAAAAAAAAAAAAAATCCCTGTGTAATTGCCTGCTCTGTAAATACTGCACACAGACCCAGTAACCATGACATTTGAAAAATCAACCTAATTTACAAGGTGTGTCAATGCATTTTAAAGTGAAAATTTCTATTAATAAGGAACCCTACAAATTTATCAAGCTAAATTGAGATTATAGGATAACATTGGTATATTTTATTTATGTCAGGGAAAAAAGACCCATGAACTATTAGACACACTATCCCAAGGAAAAGCTATGTAACTCTCCTTGGACCCCATAAAGCAATAGTCACCTAACATTGCAATAGTTTTGTCTCATAGCAACCTATCAGATGATACCTAATTGGGGTCAGCACCAATAAACAGAGAACTACATGAGGGTCCCTGAAATTTGAGCTGGGTACCCAGTCACTGACAAGGCTTACTTACATCTCTGTGTTCACCCACCTGAACATGGACTTGGACCCACCACTTTTAGGCCTTGGACTCTTCTTCACCAGCCTTTCAGCTCACAGCTGGGATGGCCTCATTCTCAGCTCTCAGCTCTCTGAGTTCTGGCCTGGTTCCTTATCTCATCAATATAAACTATCTTTCAGCCTGCTTCTGAAATTTGCTAAAGTCTCTTTCACCTGTACGATTCTATAAACCATATGTATGCACCAAGATACACAGATGTACTTACTGAATTGTGTTACGAGTATTAATTTCAATAATTAGGAAAGAAAAAAAAAAGAGTGTGCATTTACTTTAGCCTTGTAAGTGGGTTCATATGACAAATTGCTCTCATTTAAATTGCTAAATGTTGTGAATTTTCCATTATTCAATAAAGTCTGTTGTTGTGAGAAGATAGACATGATGAGTTCTGTTGTTCATTTAACTAATACCATTAGCTGACATTGACTGAAAGAGTCACATCTTCTATTAAAGAAGAGGCCTTATTGACACATTCATTTCATTTGTGAAGCTGGAGAAGTGAGCACCCCACCCCCCTCACACACACACTTTAATGACTTGCTGTTGACACCTCAAAATATTTCCATGAGTACCTAAGTCTCAGCCTCCATATCGTTCTTTTAAGTAGAATTCAGATTGGGGGAGAAAACATGTCACGAAGAAATTGAACTTTGATTGCACTGTGAGGTTCTCCGCTGTGATGATAGCTGAAGGTTGAAGCTGTGTGGTGATCTTCCTCAGAATTTCCACTATTCCTCCATGTTTATGTATTAATCAGACAAATAGTGACCCAGAAATAGAAAAAAAAAATGCTTCTTATCTCTTAAAACTTTTATTGAGCAGGATTCAAAATGCACAGTGGAGTGCTATTCTCTGTGTATTTAACTCAGAGGGGAAAAAAGAAGCTGTTTGGTGCCTGTTTTAGAATCATTGGCAACAGGACAGACAAGGAAACGTATACTAGGAGTCATGGAGATACATATCAAAAAATAAAAGTTTAAAATTAATTTGAACTTGTAACGTACCACGTGGGAATCTAAAAATCAGTTTCCACATGGAACAGCTTGAAAGTTTTCCTTGCCATCTGGGATTGGACCTGGCTCATTCAATTCCAGTTCTGCCCTCGTGATGCTCCAAATTTATATATACTATATGGAAATGATAATCTCTAAGATGCCTAAGCCTCTCTTTGAATTTTTTTTTAATTCAGTTGTGTTTTCTGGTATGGTCAATTCTCTCCAAACATTATTCTACTCATGTAGGTAGATGTCTTTATTTTAAACAATGTGTGATATTATTCTTTGGTGTATTGAAGCAATAGATCACAGCTGCATTTTTCAAATATAATGTTTTTATTTATTCATTGAAAATTGGACTTAAAAAACACACAAAAAAGCAGCAAAAAAATTATAACACATTTGGTGAGCCTAAAATATATATTGATGAATTCAAATGAAGGAGAATGAAATTTCAATTTAAACTATTTTAAGTTATAAAACAACTAAAATGCAATGCTAGCGTGTAGGCATAAGAGTAAATTCTATTACTCATATGAAGCATTGGTACAAACAGGGAGTGTTTAGTAAATTGAACAAATAAATATTACATTTTCCCACAAAAAGTTGAAGAAGCTGATCTCAGATTTCACTGATAATAAGTGTTTGAAATCTAGGTAGAGAGGCAAGACTTCTTATCTTTGACAACAAGTACAAGTTAGTTTGGCAAGCACGACTGACCATGTTGTAACGTTAGTTTAACTATGACATATTAGCAGGAAACAGAATACAAGACTGCAGAGATGAAAAATTACACAAATATAAGCAAAAAAGAGAGAGCATATAAAAAAATGCATCTTCCTACTACACCAACTGACTTGGTGATAATCACTGGTCTCATGAAGTGAGTGAAAGACCATGCAAGTTACAAGTAACAGTGACTTCTAATAGCTTTAGCTCATCATCTTAAAAGTATTAGTTATAATTTTCCTTTATAAAAGAGCATGCTGACACCCATAACATATTTAACTCTTATGCCAACCAATTTACATAGGAGTCTTCAAACAGATTCAGGAAATGATACTGATATATATGAAAATATACACCTAGGCATTGAAAATTATAACTGTAAATCTCAAATACCATGCAATAATTTGATTAAGATTCAAAGAATTATTTTTATTAGGACAGATAGAGATGAGCCTTTATTATATGTTCTTAACACTGTAAAACACCTTCTACATATATTTTTTAACTAGTAATTGAGTAAACTAGTTTACACATGTAAATAGTTCAGTACACAGTATAAATATGGATTAATTATATACTAGATGTTTATAGAAGCATTCCTTACTGATCTAAAAACTATATGCATGTGTACTGACATGCATGCCAATGTCTTATATAATTACCAAAAAATCTTTAAAAAATTGTGTAAATTATTTGGAAGTATCAACGCACTTGAGATAATTTGTACAACACAGTCATCCCAAGGTAAGTAAACAGTTTTCAATGGTAAGTTTTCAGGAAACATGGTGTTAGAGATTAAATTTGTCTCACAGGTACAAAACCTTTCCTAAAATCCTACATATATGGTTATATTATCTGGTCACTTAGATTTTCATCTTGGGACCACTTGATAAGTACTTTTTGAATGAGTGGATTCCTAGGATTAGGTATTCTACTAGATAACGCACATACATGGGGAGCAGTTCAAGGTTTTTCGTTAGGCGCATTTCTAAACTTTGGACGTACAAGTTACCTTCATGATGACTTACAGACCATAAATAGAAAGAAACAGTCATTTAAGTATCTCCATCTAACAAAGCATCAAGTTTACCTCATAGCAATTGATGACTTTTATCCTTAAACCCACATCCCCAACCGCATCTCTATACAGTTCGTGATCTCCGAAAACATGGGTAAAACATTCTATTAGATCAACACAGTCGGCACTGCCTGGCCAGAAAAATGTCTTCATGCTTGTGTGGATTCTGGAAGATACTTCATTTATGACTTTTATGACCAGCAAATTATTAGTGGGTAACTATTACATTAGGGATTTAACACTGTCTCCAGAACACAGTATTGGTCTTTATTTCAGGCTGGTGTCCTCTTTCATGACAGAGTTTTTGACATTGAAAAAAAAGGAACTGCACTGAGCTTATATAGGATATATCTTTTCCTTTTTTTGCTGTGAACTCTTCATAAATTGGGACATTTCATGAATTTATATTTTTACCCTCACTAGAAAATAAACTCATTATATATTTTTAAAATAATTACTATGAAAAAAATCAGAAAATTATTTTCTTCATGTAAGAATACTGGATTATTAATTGGATAGTTTGTACAGTACTTGAACTCAAGCTAGAATTATTCAACTAAACATCATCCCTTAATGATCACATTTTACTGCTGGACTACATAATAATGAAATGAATACTATACCACATACTTCAACTCTCAAACCCTCCATTAAAATATGAACTCTGAAATGTATAGTAGGCTTAATTTTGTTCAGCCTATTATATGTAAATGCAAGTAGGCCTGATTACTCAAAAATAACTGAAAGTACATTAAAGTAATACAAGCATCCATGGGCAGTCACGTAATCCTAGCCTTTAAAAATATTACTAGTTCTAATTTCATATTGAACTGATACCTAAAAACTGTGATTTCCACAGAAAGAACATAGCTGACAACAACCTCCCCTCCTCTAATTTAGTAATATAAACTATTTCTTAAGCCATTTATCCTCCGATAGAAATTATAATAGTAATCCAGTAAAGAGATATTGAGACCTATCATATCACAAACAGTAACTGTTTCTATCTTTTAAAAGCCAGTAGACATTTAATGTGAAATGGAAAATCATCAAAAGTAATGTGGTCACCAATGTGTATCATCAAGAAGAAGCACGACTCAAAGAACATTTTCAACGGTGGCACTGAAATTTTTATTCTAAATTAAGGTATTTGATGTTCTATGAAAAAGACACTGATGAAAAATATTATTTGAGTATTTTTACTTTCTTTCTTGAAATTGTCCAACTCTATCCTTTATGGAATTTTAATCTATTAATCACTCAATTGAAGATATATTAATAGAAACAGTTACTCTAAAAGAATATATTCAAGAAAATGAAATATGTGTTCCTAGGGTCTAAATCTCTCAAAGTGCAATAGCTTCTAGTTATCACTGCTAGAGCAAGCTTCTGCTATCCAGTGCACCAGCAACTTTCCAAACTGATGTGTTCTTCAAAGAAACATGGTTTTCTTTGGGAAAATTGAACACCACCTGTCAGGCTCCAGATACGGACTTTGGATATTTGGTTTTCTTAGGCAATGCTCCTGGATGAAAGTTGTCTTAAGGTCTCAGCAAACATTGGCTGAAAACAACTTCCAAATTTTAGGATAACTCAAGCACTAAAGACGCTCTGGTATTTAGAAATATTCTGGTCTTTCTAGTATTTTATGTCCCCTTTTTCTCACAAATACCTCTGGTTTCAAGGAACTTGGCTTCTTAATTATAGTAAAAAAAAAAAAAAAATTAAGCAACTAAGAGATTGCTTCCTTAAGTAATCACATTTGATTCATATAAGCTTCAGTTGACTTCAGGATGACCTTGGCAGGTTTGGTCTGGAGCCTGGTACTAGTGAAGCTGCAGAGGCCCAGTAAGAAAGTCTTCAGGTAATTCAATATTTGGGAAACGCAAATCAATAGTGACATGTTGGAAACTATTTGAAATATATATATGTGTGTGTGTGTGTGTGTGTGCGCGCGCGCGCACGCGCGTGCGCGCACGCGTAAATCTGAAAATAGTTTTCGACATTTCACTGCTGACTTACATTATATATTATATATATTATACTATGTATACTGTGGATATCTATATAATACATACACATAAACACTGTGTGCATACCTGGTGTATGTACATGTATGTATGTGCCTGGTGCCTGCAGAGGTCAGAAGAGATTGTTAGATTCTTTAAAACTGGAGTTGCACACCATTGTGAACTATCCTGTGGATTTTCAGGTTCAAACCCAAGTTCTCTGCAAGAACAACAGGTGTTCTTAATCACTGGATTATTGCTTGAGCCCCAAAATGTTCAAACTTTATTAGGAAATATATTCTTTGAGCAATCAGTGTTCTTAATAATAATCAAGCCATAACTTAAGTCCAAAACATTTAACTTCTAGTAGAGAATATATATTTTCTCAATCCTAAAATTTGTGTGATATAATATGCTGTATGAGTTACTTCATAAAATAAATATTTTATTAGTTCCTTTAACTGGGATAAGACTTTTGTAGTGACATGAAAAGTGCTTGTTGGTATTAAATAGTTTTAAAGTAGTTTACAAAAAAAAAAAAAGTATTAGAAATTTTAAGGTCCAAAACACTTCAATAAATTGCAATGAATTCTGTTTTAATTGACAGTATATTAGACGGGACCATGCAGATAATGGTGCTTTCTGAATATCCTGTGTCTATGCTTCAATGCACTAGGAACTAAAATAACTCAACGGCATTGTGTGTGCTCATAACACATTCTAGTCATTTACAAAGGGACAAGATAACTGCCTGGGAAGTCTCCTTTGTTTAGCAAAGATAGACATGGACAGCCAGTTGCTGTAATATATAAAAGGAAGCAAGGTGCTGTGTGTGTGTGTGTGTGTGTGTGTGTGTGTGTGTGTGTGTGTGTGGTGTGGGGCAGGACTGAAATAGAATCTTCTAAATCATCAACTTTTGATAACTCATATTCTGCTGTCCCAGTGTTTGCGCCTGAATCTACACTGGAAGGTTGTAGGAAACCAACACATATTTCCAGGAGGTTTACAAAGGATCAAGGCCAGTGTGTCTATGAGAAGGCATGTAAGCCGAAGAAGGGGTAGCCCCGCCCCCTGAGATCCATCAGTAACTCTGCTGATTCCTCATTCTTCACTCAGCACCAAATGCTAGAAGTTTGACTTTCATGTTTAATATCAAGGTTCTTTATTTCTAATTTTAAAATGCCCGTGTTTTATATCAAATAATCTTTACTTTCCCCTTTAGTGACAGACACAAATTAAACTTAGCTTTATGGTTAGTTGTCAATAAGGTAAATACAGAGTTTTCTATTTGTGCATATTTAATGCACTTTGTTGTATGTATTGGAAGTGTGTAGTTGAAGGGTCTCTGCAGAGCCATGTCTATATGTCTATCTTTTAGTGTTTCTTTTCAGTGAGGGTAATTGAATGTAAAATAATTGGGTTCTTTAATTTTAATGATCATGATGTCAGCTATGTTGTTAGGATCCCCAATGAGTATATGGTGAAGACAAACTCTTATGATCAGTTCTCTTATGCTCTGAACTAATCAGATGGGACACCAGCCATTCCCTTTAGGAATCCATATAATGTGATTAAATAGAAAAGCATATGCCTCTGGGAAACCCCGCTGGCCTACTAACCTACATTTGAAAGTCACATTCATTGATAAGCTAAAAACTGAAAAAAAAAAAAAAATCAGCAATTTCCCATCACAGTGTTGTACAAGTCAGTTTTCAGATACCCGGTTTGTTATGAATGGTGTGTACTCTCTGCACTACACCTACAGGCCACAACTACACACTGGTCTGTGATGTTACCAGTCCTCTCTGCTCCAATAACCTCTTCCTTCAGAATGATCGTTCCTATTAATACAACAAAAATGGAAATTGTCAGCATGGGCAGGTTGCCATATGGAGTTTGACAGATGCTCAATCAGATTAAGATAAACACAGGGGTGATGGGAGGGTAAAAAAAGAGGGGGTGGGTGGGCAATCACTCCTGAGGAAAACTCTTATTTGGCTATTGGTATTTTCTTCAGGACTTTTAGGAATAGTGTACTAATTTTAAAGGTTTTGTTTTAAAGATATACTAAGATAGGGGTGACAGAAGCCAACCAATGAACCAAAGCACCTCCATGACAGCAACGATGTTTAAAAAGATTTTCTCCATCCCTGTCTGTACCATACATATAATTCCTTTGCCAGCTAAATTAAAAGTTAGTGAAAGACCCCTACTTCCTTGAAAGTGAAACAATATTGAAAAAAAAAAAAAACAAAAACAAAACACCTCTTCAAAATATGCTTTTAAAGACTTCATAATATGCCAAGGAACAAAATGTAAGGATTTTACAACCCACTGAAAGATAACACACCACCATCAATAGCCAAGCTCATGAATAAATAAATATTTACAACATGTACATATGCATATCAAGGCAAGCCTGCATTTGCTGAAGCCCCAAATCTGTGCAACCTGTTTATGCACTACATATACACTGATAAACAGAGGCATTGAAAAAGGCGATTATTTCAAAGCACAGTCGACACATTGAAAGTTTTCTAGTAACTTGCCTGGCCTTTCCAAGCAAGCACGTGAGAGTTCCTTTAACAAGGAATAGAATACGCTGCTCTGATTGCCTATTCCTCAGCTTGACTGAGCCACAGCATCACCATACAGCCGCGCTAGCATATTTCTAGCTGTGCTAGTTACAGAACATCAGAAAAAGAAAAAAAAAAAAAAAAAAAGTAGTGACATGTTCAAAGATGGAACATTCCAGACCTGATTTACAAATGAAATCTCAGGCATCTGTATCTGGAGCTGTGTGGAATGAATAAACGCCTGGGAACATGCACAAGCATTTTGACTAGGTTAAAGCTCTTCTAGCTTCTTGCAGCTCCTTAGCATGCTCTCCGAGTTTCCAGGGGTCTTGCATCCAGTGCTGAAGTTTAACACAGGAAATTAAACTTTGACATGCTATAACTACTGTCTGTCATTGAAAACTGTACATAAGAAATATAAGTGAACTCCCCTGACATCTCCTGGAGTCAATACCACCATACATCTTTTGATCCCAAGCCACCTAAAGCTGCCATGCGGGCTAACATAAATAACAGCTGGCAGTGAGCAAGTGAAAAAACCATTGATAACACCGAGCAATACAGTAATGTGGTGATATAATTTACAAGGCCCAAGATGATTTGGCCCAGCATTCCTTGGGTGGATGTGCACCAGCAGTCTAAGTGCCTGCTGGAACTTCTCCCTGGAAGGTATGCAGACAGATTTGTAATGTCTGGAAAACAACAAAAGGATAAAGACAAAGATCAAACTGAAGGGGGCTTGGGTATTTAGAAAATCCTGCTATGGTATGGGGCTAAATTATCAAATTATCAGGTCAATGTCCCCTGTGACATTTTTCTTGAACCTGTGATCATCACATGACATCAAAGCAATGGTGTGGATGTGTGTGTGTGGAGGGTAGAGGACACAGGTTTAGGAAACATTTCTAGAGGTAAGATATGCACAGCAATAGTCTCAGAATTCTTCCATCATGATTTTCCCTACAATGAACACACTTTCCCCGGATATTTCTGCAGCATCATTTTTAGTTTGCTGCATCCAGGGAACACATACCTTGCTAAGTTGTGTTTATATAAACAAATGTCATTGGGTGAAGCAGAACCCACTGAACTTTGAAAATCGGTAGGCTAGAAGTCTCAAAAAGCCACAGCTCAAATTTTTCAACAGCCAAAGAGAATGCATTACCAAGCTCCGAAGTACTGCAAGCCCCCCCCCCCTCACCTCATTCAGCAGATACCTCTATTACTAAAGTTAACAGAATTTATCTTTCTTAGCACATCAACTGGGATAGAGTCAGCCCCAGATTTAGCACTCTTTCTCCAAATAACAATCTGATCATTACAGGAAATCAGGCAAGAATCAAGAATATTCCAAATCTATTTCATGTTTTTTTTTTTTTTTTTAAACACAGCTTCCTAAGGAGAGCAAACATCTCTTTGCACTTAAACAGCATGCATCTGGCTCCAGAGTCTCCCTGCTGGAAACAATCACTATAATGCACAGCAAGCCCAGCATCCCCCAAATTACACGTACTTATATCAGTAACAGAGACGAACTCTTCCTCTAACCCACCTACCACACAGATCCCTTTTCCTGAAATAAAAACCTGATTTCACACAGACAGCTCCTTTCCCCTTAGCTGTTCTTAAGTTGCCTTTAGCTCCATTCAGATCTTTAACAGGAAACTTTTATTACTTACCCCCCTTCCAAGGTTTGCCCTTCCAGGGGGTCCTGGTCAGCTTGCCCAGAGTTGGTCCAGAGAAGAAAAGCATCAAAACGAAGAGAAGTTCGAGTCTAGTAATTTTCTCCACTTTCTCGGATGATAACATTTCCACAAGTGAATTTTATAAAATTTCTCACATCCTCTTCCCTCCGGGTTATGAGGGTAGCATTGATCATTGAGAAGCCGGAGGTAGGTGGTGTTTTGCCATCTTTAGCAGCTGAAGGAGCAGCTCCCTGATATAGCCCTGAGCCAAGCTACATTTCTCACGGCTCCAGCTCCTTCCCTTCAGCCCGCAGTCAGCACTGTTTCCACGTTAAGAGCTGTAAAATCATTCCTGTTCTCCACTTTGCTTTCAGTGGGAATATTCCTCAGCGTCCTGCGTGCACTTGATTGAAAATGATAAAAACAGGAATGTGTGTCCAGCAGAAAAGAGAAGAGATGTCAGGACCGTGTGAAAAAAGATGAGAAGCAGTTGTACTGACAGCTTTCAGGCTGCCTGTGTGATCCTAATAGCCGTGCAGCCAACCAAATTGCTCTTTTAAGAGTAATAAGGCTTCAGTGAAAGCTGGTATCACAGCTACTTGGGTGGGTAGTGCTCGGCTTGAAAATCACCCAGGCACCGCCAGCAGATAACGACTGCTTCAGTCCAGACTCAGAATAGGAAAAGCTGAACAAAAATATAGTATGCACAGAGGGTAGTTAATCTGTTGTGAGGACAGAGGGGTTTTCCAGCGACGTGCTAGCAGCTACAGGCTCAGCACCTAGAATGCAGTTTACCTTCCCATTCCTTCACCTTGTGAGTTTCCAAAAGCGTGGTAACTGCACTAATTATGCGTAAATGGATCTGAAATATTTATTAGGTATAAAATAAGTACCTCATTTTTTTCTTCACAGTAGTAAAGCGGGAGGGCAGATTCTCAGTGCCTTTTTCCTGCACCAAAGTCCTTTCTTTAGGCACTCTTGCATCCTCCTCTCCCCTTGAAGAACGCCTCATGAATGTCACAAGGAAACTTTTGAAATATCAGAGAGGGGCTGCCCTAGCTCTGTTAATCACACATCCAGGGACTCATTTTTGTATTTGTTTATGCACATCGCCATGGAGATGCAGACACTCTAGAAATCTCTTGGCCTTTTGCAAGTATACTTACGAAAATGCTGGTGGTCTGGAGGTGTGTTTATCTTAAAATCCAACCTCACGGACTCCACCTATGGATGACAAGGAGGCGAGCAAAGACACCTAGAATTCTAGTTTCAGATAACACAAACTTTATTTCTAAAACCTGAGGTGAATGAACATGGACCAGAACATTCTAGTAAATATTTCAAGTCTGTCTATATTCTAGTATTGTCCATATGGCCAATTATCCCCTTAATCAGTGAGCCACAACACATAAATTATGTATTTATGTTTTTAAAGCAATGGCTTTCAATATTATGGTAAACCACCAATTTTATTTTCAAGTATAATAAATTGGCCTTTTCACATCATATGCTTGGAAAAAGTACTTTGAAAAGAATGAGTTGTCTTGTTTTAAATAACCTACATCATTTGAACCTACTTTTAGATTTAAACATACAGATAATAAAAATAATATTTTACTATGAATAGGACAATGATTTTAATAGGATACTCAAAGAATTAATTTAGATGTATAATAACCCTCTACATTTCACTCCCAATTTCAGAACTTCCAAGGTATTTGAAAACAGACCATATCATGCCGATTTTGCAAGGAGTAATTTAAAATTTATGTCTGAGCATATTCTAAAAGGTCAGCTCATATTTCCCTCTGAATTTTCTTTTTTCTCAAACTTCTCCACTTCTTGCTTCGCATCTATCATTTGCTGTCATTAAGTGCATTTGAACAGATATTGGTGGAACTGATTGGCTAACTACCTCACTACTGTAGCCTGATAAGGACTCTAACACTATGCTCATATACTATTTACCAGCTTAATGCCTCTTGGTAGAAGAGTTCACCCTCTAATCTGTTTATTTCTTAATGATTTGTTTCTCCTTAGGTAGAACATAAAAATGGCAGGAAGCTAGCATCAGATCAAATCTTGTTGCCAGAGACTGTTGAACATTTCTGAAGGGCCTGCACTGAGCAGTGTTAAGAAGAAAACCATTCCTTCTTGAATGGCTGATACATTTGGTCAGGTTGACTCTTAGGAAATGTCATGTTTAGATTTTAAAGGTTTGCTTCCCATTCAGTGACCCATTGTAAGCACCAGAACATAGATCTCTCTGGTGGATAAATTGAAATAGAATTAGAACTCAACCAGTGTTGTTCATGGCAAGAAGGTCATTTCCTTCTAAACTTATCTGCTGAAGTTTGAGAATGTGCCCAAGACTTATTCATGACAGAAAAGAGATTAGAGAGCCTCCACCCTTAAATATCTGTAGCCAATAGAATGAATGAGGATAGAGACAATAACAAAAATATCAAATATATAATACAGAGTCCCTTTTGTAAAAAGCATGACTTCTGAACTAAGTTCATACTTGTGGTACATCAGCATACCATGAGAGCTAAATATGTAATATGTGTTAACTCATGTATATGTCAATAAAGTCAAACAATTATTACCCCCATGTAGTATTTTGTACATTGTTTCAAAGAAAGCTTAGATCACTTATTTAAGGTCGTATAGCTGTGGTTTGAACATAGTGCACTTCTGAGCATTTGTTAATTGGGATAGTAGGCACACTGCTGACCTTGTCTGCATCTGATCTTTCTGAGATACCTCTTATGTCAGGAAATTCACTCTCGAGAAGAAGAGCAAATACAATGTGATATCACATTATCTATATGTCACATATTGCTCTTGTATATTCATAAAAGCTATATAAAGGGAGTTGGCCACTATTCATCTTTACGAATGCTTCTTTGTTTACTGTGACATAAGTGGTAAAACCAGGATTCAGATGAACTAGGTATGATGGATTCGGAGTCCAATAGTCTGCATCACATTTCCATTTCCTGCCATAAGAGTCAAGGAAAAACAGCTAGGAACCACTGTGTATGGATGTATATGAGAAAGAGAGTAGCAAGCAGTGTGTGCAGACAACTGTGAATTGATGACTCCTATAGGTTATGGTAGCATGGAGACCCACAGATGGGAAAAATATTAGAGATTATCCCACAAACAAAACAACAACAACAATAACAACAAAACCAAAACTAGAATAAATCCCCTTACTACATGTTCCTATAATGAGGAAATTAAAAAATGATGTGATCCAATATAATAAACGTAGTGTTGGTCATCCAGTAAGTTAAGAAGACTACAAAGAAGAGATAGAATAAAATAATCTATGTTCATTAAAAGACCAGAGGAAGACTTGTATTAAATGATGCATTGGACCCAGGCAGTGGTGGCACATGCCTTTAATCCCAGCACTTAGGCAGAGGCAGAGGCAGAGGCAGAGGCAGAGGCAGAGGCAGAGGCAGAGGCAGAGGCAGAGGCAGAGGCAGAGGCAGAGGCAGAGGCAGAGGCAGAGGCAGAGGCAGAGGCAGAGGCAGAGGATTTCTGGTTTGGGGCCAGCCTGGTCTACAAAATGAGTTCCAGGACAACCAGGGCTACACAGAAAAACCCTGTCTTGAAAAACTAAAAGAACAACAACAACAACAAAAAAAAAAAAAAACCAAACAAACAAAAAACAAAACAAAAAAAAAAATGCCTTGGGCAGAAGGTCATTTTTTGACTATGAACTGTCATTAGTTTTTAGTTTGAGATATTAGTCCAGATAAAAAAGAAGCCAATCCAGGTTGTGAGATCGATCAGGATCATGAGGACACAAGCTTGCTTCCTTCTAAGATCTGCCAGGACTTCAGGATGGAATAGTGAACAAATGGGTAACTAACAGAATACGAAGCAATGATAGGCAAAGGGTAGCTTCAAATTCACTAGCTACCAAAGTTCTCAATGGTAGGCTCAGTGATGAGCAATAGATAAACTGTAGTTAGGGAAATTCCATGACCCTAAATGAGTTTCAACAGCAACAAATATCATTTGGTGGAGAATTAACTTGGAAGCAGGAAAACCAAGACTATTTTGAATCAAACATTAAGTATTCTTGTCAGCATTTCCCATCTAACATTTAATACCTTCATACAAATATTCAGGCAACCTGTGAGATAGGACAACTGAAACACAACTACTTCTTGATTTTAGTTTTCAAAAGTGAATATACAAGAAAAAGTCCTTGTTATTAAAGTACTTGTAGTTGTAAGAAATGAGTGGTAGGCTGGGCATTTCACTCATTTCTACAGCAGTGTCCACCATATATGAGGACTTAGGTTTGACCAGTAGCAAGATAAAGAGTTAGAACACAGCAAAAAAATAGCACAGCCAGGCAGTGGTGGCACATGCCTTTAATTCCAGCACTTGGGAGGCAGAGGCAGGCAGATTTCTGAGTTCTAGGCCAACCTGGTGTACAAAGTGAGTTCCAGGACACCCAGACTATACAGAGAAACCCTGTCTCGAAAAAACAATTAGCATAAAAAGAAAGCTAAATATCAAAATTAATTTAAAACCTTTAAAATTTGTTTGTTTATGTATTTATTTATTTATATCCCAAATGGTGCCTTCTCTCTTGGTCCACCCATCACAGAGTCCCTCCCCTCTCCTCTGAGAATGTGTTATCCCTCTGGTTATCCCCACATCCTGGTGCATTATGTCTCCTCTGCCCATGTAACAGACACACAGTTAAGTATCCATGTGGATCTCTCACCAACTGGAGGAGAGCTAAAGAGAAATCGATTGAACTTTGCTCCAGTGTTTAGCCATTTGACCCAATCCTGCCATAAGTTTGATTCTGTCAACCCTCCTGGCAAGCCCTCCAGCTTTGGGACAACAAAAATTATATTAAATTTTACTATAACACTACTATTTAATTATACTTTACTGTTACTGTTTATGCACAATGAGATTGTGTCTTTCATTATTTTCTTAACTAATTATTTTCTTAATAAGGACATAATCTCTTTAATGACTGATATGAAATAATAACCATATAACTTATGCAATTGTGCCATTAATAATTGAAAAAAAATGTTGGAAAACTAAGCCTTGGCTGATAAGTTTATAACAGAAAATAATACTAGAGTTTCTAAGGTCATTTGAATTTATATCTATACCTTGTTAATTAATGTGAATATGTTCCCCTTATTGGCTGTGGTGAAAATGGAACTAGTATTGTTTCCTGAAAGCATTATGAGTTTACCTACAAGGTTATACAATAGTTTAAAAGTAGATGATGTTACTTTCAATCAGCGAAAGTGTGGAGACTCACTTTATCACAACAGAAAATGAATTGGTGGGTGGGGGATGTTCCTAAAGCATTCAGTGGGTAGAGTACAGTGACATTGCTAGATGTCACATAAAGCACAAAACAGTCCTCACGTCAGATTCATTTGGCAGAGAATGCTAAGAGTATTGAGTGTGACAAAATCCATGGTATCAGTTGCTTATCTGATCACAAAATGGTGATTATACTATCATCATTTAACTTAAGCACAGTAAGACCACATGCTCATGTGACTAAATCTCCCTAGATGAGCACACACTACTTACTACCACTGTGTAGCCCAACAACAGCAATGCAAAATAATGAACTTATATTCTGCTGTTTCAAATAAAGCCTCCTGCTTTCCCTACTATAATTTACCCAGGAGGCTCACTCATCCCCCTGAACACCTTACATCAGCCCACGAAATTGGTGGATTTGCTGAGCCAGAGAGCTAAAAAGGGCCCAGTAACGCCTATATATATCAGCATGCATTTCCAACCAGAAAATTCTCCATGTCCCTCCAGGACTCAAAAGACCAGAAAACATTACCAAGCACACACAGCTGTGTAATTCTCCAGTTGTTTCCCTTTTATTTCATTAACAATCATTATTTTCTACCAACCATAGGTGACTTCATTGTTAATGCCCTGAGGGCCTGCAGAAAGAATGGAAACAGGCAATCCTAGGGAGATAGGAAGTTGGGGGGGGGAACCCTCCAGAATGCACCAGAGACCTGGAAGGTGAGACACTCTTAGAACTCAAAGAACGGGACCTTAGATGAAATGCCTGATAGTAGAAGAGGGAACTTAAAGAGCTCACTTCCAGCAGGAAGACAGGGTATCAAATGAGGTAGAGGGGGGCATCCCACAGTCATAAATCAGACCTAAAATTGTTCCTGTCTGAAAGAATTACAGGGATAGAAATGGAGGGGAGGCTGAGAAAAAGAAGGCCCACTGACAGGCCCAAAGTGGGATCTAGCTCAAGGGGAGGTCCCAAGGCCTGACACTATTACTAAGGCTATGGAATGCTCACAAAAAAGGACCTATCATGACCATATTCCAGAAGACCCAACAAGAAGCTGAAAGAAGTAGACACAGATATTTGTACCCAACCAATGGACAGAAGCACCTGTTGTTGAATTAGGGAAGGCTGAAAGAAGCTGAGAAGAGGGCCAATCCTGTAGGATGAACAACAGTCTCAATTAATCTGGACCCACTAGATCTCTCAAACCCTGAACCACCAAAAGGACAGCATACACCAGTTGATATGAGGCCCCCGCCACACATACAGTAGAGGACTTATGGGTCTGTGTTCATTCAGAAATGATGCACCTAACCCTCAAGAAACTGAAGGCCCCAGGGAGTTTAGAGAACAGGTGGTGTGGTGGGTAGGGAAATCCACATAGAGACAGATGGTGGGGAGGAGGTATGGGATGTGGAACTGTCTGAGGGTGGACAGGGTTGGGTGGGGGAATATAATATGGAATGTAAAAAAAATAATTAAAATAAACAAACAAATACATAAAAACTCTCTGTTGGCAAGCCATTAAAATAAAGTTTAGCTGAGATTTAATCAGAGTGTCAAATAGGTAATGAAATATTTTGATAACTCTTGAATGATCACAGATTAATTCATTAATACTTACAAACACACATACATAGTGATCAATAATTGCTTGGCTATTACTCTCTGACTCTTCAGTATTTAAACTCTCTCTCTGAGCCACAATGGAGAATTTCATATTTTGATGTCATATTAAAATTTATTTTTATTTCAGACGTCCATCAGTGGGTTCACATGTGAATTCCAGAGGTGGGGGGAGATGGAGTGTGTAGAAGATAGTCTTAGATGCCCTGATCTGGAATTAAATTGGTGTGTGTTGTCTGATATGGGTGTTGGAAATAAAACTTGAGTCTTCAGCAACATGAGTTCCTATTCACTTATGAACCATCTCCCTGGTTCTCACAATGATATATTTTAATTCTTCCTATCGTTGCCATATTTTCTTTAAACAAAAATAAGAAGTCTTTGATTACTTATTTTCGTTTTTTTGTCTCCTACAATTACAAATAATTTGGAGGCTCAATAAGAAGTTACAATAACAGTTGAAATGGGCTAATTTTATTTTCAAGGTCAAGCAGGAGCATTTCACAGGTGGCAGTTAATAAATGAATATTTCTCGATGAGTTCAGGGGAGGAATTTATTCTGGTTAAATGAAATCTTGAACCAACGCAACAGAAAAAGAACCATTTCTTTTGTTGTAACAGAAAAATTTCTGAAAATTTCTATTTTTTCCATTGTCAGCGAATTTCTAGAGTGAGCAACTTTGAATCTGTCTGATAATGTAAGCACTGCAGTACCTGAGTGTTACTGGATTACGCACTACTTCTGATCCTCCTAGATTATATCTAGGAGATACAAACACCAAGGCTGTACTAGAATACCTCTCAACAGAGCTCTTACTATTACATTGTAATAGTAAGTTTCTTGTTTGTTTGATTTTTAACTAAAAGGTAATATATCATTTTCATTTTTCCCTTTACTCATTCTAATCACTCTTATGAATCCAACTTGTCTTCTCTTGAAAATATGGCCTCTTCTTCTTTAGTTTTTATTGTTTTACACACACACATACACACACTCACACATACACATATACACACATGCACACACACAAACACACACACACACACACACACACACACACACACACACACAAAATCCAGTCTGTTTGGTGTAACTCATACGTGTTTTCCACATGACACTGGAGAACTAATGAGGAGCACATCTCAAGGAGGACAACTTCTTCTATTCTCAGTGTTTTATTCTTGCCTGGAACTCTTTGTTTTAAGGATGACCTCATGCATGGGATACTCCAACAGTTTCTTTACCTAAATCAAGGCCTGAAGAACAACACCAATTCATAAAATTATTGAATGAGTGGATCTACATTGCACTTTTTTTTAATTCCCTTTTCATTAGAAAAAAATATAATGAAAGTTTATATGAATTATTTGAGACATCTTGTTATCTGAAATTTCATTTCATAATATGCTCTTAAAGGGAACAAAATGTTGGCTGTGGAGAGTGAATCTGTCTTCTTTATTGATCAGTTAGCCTTGTGATGGTACATGTGATAACAAGTGGTCGGCCCTAAGCACATGTAAGACTAACACTAAATGACACAGAAGCATATGTGTGTGTATGAGTGTCTGTATATATACACATATATGTGTGTGTGTGTGTATAATATATTATATATTAATATGATATATATATATCATATATATTATATTAATATATAGTATTATATATACATATATATAATATTATATATCATATTAATATATAAGTATGTGTATTATTTATATACGTATATATCATATAATATATTATACATTATACATATATTATATAACCTACTGTGTTAAATATAATAAATTAAATAAAATCATATGTATGCTAAATGTAAGAGAAGATGTCATGATCATGAAAAGGTGGACAGGAGTCCACAGGAGGCCTTGAAGTGGAGAAGAAGGGATGAAGATGACACAAATATAATATTCAAAAGACAAACTTAAAAAGACATTACAAAACATTTAGGAAAGGCAGCTTTGCACTTTGTATTATAAATTTCTTAATTTTAAAGAGTAGTTGAAATTGGGAGAGTGTAAGTGATAGTCACTTGGGAAAATACTTAAACTCCACTATGTAGTTTTGATTTAGTAATTTCTATGGAAAACCAAGGCATATGCTTTATAGAATATTTCCTTCATGTGGCTTGGAATGTGCTCTTGTTCTTGAGATGCTAAATGTACTCAAAGTCTAGAGATCTGCAGCTCAGTTGGGAGGAAAAGGCACAAGCATTCTTGCTTTGCTAAATAGCACCCATTTCCTTATCTTTTTAAACACATTGCACAAATAAGGCTGATTCATGTTTTTGTTTTTTTTTTTTAATGAAGGGCATTTAATATATTGGGAGATGTGTGAAAAAAGGAAATATTTCAGGCCCATATTAACGTATGGCTATCCTAGTTTGAAAATGATTACTTGCTACTCTTTAAAAGCCAGAATATGAAACCTGGAGAAATATTCAAAATATAATTTTCTCTATCACAGATATTTTTCTCAAGCTTATGTAACATTTGTTTATAAGACAGCAAGGTACTAAGATTTTTGACATGGTCTGTTGCCTATAGCTCATCAATTACATAAAACCTTTGCTATTTAAGGAGATAACAATGGAGTGTTTATTAAATGACTACTGTTTTTGTATTTGAGTTTTATAACAAAAGTATGCTACTATCACATGCACTTAGTAAAAAGATTAAAAAACAACCTTAAGTCTTTTTAGCTACAAACATGAAATTATGGTTCTGTGGAGTCCCATGGGGAAGTTTGCTGACTATGTATTAATGCTGGCAGTTGAAATCTCCTTGGGGTTGCCTCCTGAGCATTCTTAAAGCCCTGGGGATACAATCATGTCAGTTCTATTTCGAGTTAAATGGGAACTCTTATAAGAAAATATCTCTCTGCATTGCCTGCATTAAAGAAATAGTTGTTGCACAGATAGCTGTTTTCTGTTTTGTTTGTTTTGTTTTTGTTTGTTTTTTGCAAAAAGCAAAGACATAAGATTTGTCTAGTGTATGAGTTTTAAACAAAAGTAGTATATATGAAATCTTAAGTCACATGCCTTTACAAAGTCTATAACTGTTTTCTATGATTTTTTTCTTTTTAATTTTTTATTTACATTTCAAGTGCTATCACCAAAGCCCCCTATACCCTCCCCCACTACCCTGCTCCCCAACCTACCCACTCCCGCTTTCTGACTATGGCATTTCCCTATACTGGGGCATATGATCTTTGCAATACCAATTCAATCAGAAATTATAGCTGGGATGATTAAAATTCTGTACTGTATATAGCTGCACATGAATGTATACATGTATAGTGAATATCCACAAATATATGTATGCATCATTATATACATAATTGCATATACTTCATAAGTAGTTAAATTGTATCTTATAAAACATAATAAAAGTAAATTTGATTGTCTTACAAGTAAATATTGATAAGAAAATAAATATTTAAGTGAGAGATCTTTTATCTTTCTGTGTTTTTGTTTTTGTTTTTGTTTTTGTTTTTGTTTTTTCACCAAGAATTGCCTCCATACCAAACTAGCCAGTAACCCGGATATTTTCTTCATCCATAGACAAAAACTATTTAAACAAAAAGAATGACAAGAATTTTAAAAAGAAAAACTGAGATGCCAACTGTTGTCTTATAAACTAATTTAAAACTTTAGTCATGTATCATTTTTGTTACCGGTCTTTTTGTTTTGTTTTGTTTTGTTTTGTTTGTTTGTTTGTTTTGTTTCATGGCCAAAACCATGAAAAAAAAATGTAACTGCAAATTGAATCGTTCATTTTGGTCCTCCGTGAGACTAGCCAAGATGCTCTTATTTCATTCATCTGGACAAAGGGATATGAGTCTTGAAGAAACCTCTTTAGAATGCTGTGATAGATCACTGGCAGATCCCAAAGTGGAAGAGTAAACTTTAGTAAGATTTTTTTCTTTTTTCTGTATACAGAGTAGTTCTTCCTTCCTTAAGGTTGCAAAGTACCAAAAGCAATTTGCATAATAAAACTATATTATAAGGCCACAGACTCTGAGAGTCCAGTAATGATTAACAGAACAGAAAAGGGAGGGAGGGAGGGAGGGAGGGAGGGAATCACTTAAGTCACAAACCAAAGGGAGAAAGTGTTCCTTACCATTGTATCCTTGCCTTCTCATTGTCCCATTTATTATTTTTCCAGGAAGAACATACTCACATTCTCCTGAAATGTTCTCAATTGTTTTTATTCGAGCCATTCAATTAACTCTCAGTCTTTAAGATGATGGTAAACAAACACGTTTTCATTCAAGACAATTCTTCAAATACCAGGAAAGAGCGACTTTCTCCCATTAGTCTCAGCCCTCAATTTACCTTGCAGCTAAAATCCTACATTCCTGTAAATTCAACTTTCAGATTGACTATCACCTGCATAATTTCCTGCTTTTGAATTTCTGGATACTATAAGTTTAATAGAGTCAGCCATAACATCCGAGTCAACATTATTTAATCACCTCAAATCACAAAACTGGAGTTATTTCTTCTCGCATTATAATCCAAACTAAATAAACAGGGCAGAAATGGTCTGACATCTGTTCACAATACTCCAACCCTTTTCACACACACCCTACTTTTTTTCTATTGTAGTCAATGGATTATTTCATGACATAAGACTGTCTCACAATTATTCACAGGTTCATGTCCTGTGTCCTCTAGTATTAAGTCTAGTAACTTTGAAAAGAACAGAGCTGCTCTGCTTCATTTTCTTTTCTGTTGGATGCCAATTTTAGGTTACTATTGGGACTATTAGTTACCCTCTGAAACTTCTATGAAGATGCTATTTCTTTGCATTCATATTAAGTTACTTAAGATTCTCTTAAACCTAATATTTTAAGTAACTATGCATAATAGTATAATTTATACATACATTGATACATTAACATATATATGTGCATACATAAGCAATAATTCTTAAGTAGGAGAATTTGTTAATTAATCTCCCTTAACAGCAAAATAGCTTCCCATTAGTCAAGTCTCGGGTTAATTAATTCACCAGATGAGGAGTGATATAAGTCTTGGTGCATCCCCCTAACTACTTACTATTCTTTTCAGGAGATATGCTCAATATATTCTCAAAGAGCAGCCTGGTATCGGCTTCCATGGAAGCTGAATATTATTAGCACTAGGCCTGATAAACACTTTTGGGATATATATATATATATATATATATATATATATATATATATATATATACACATACATACATACAATGTAATGTTTCTTTGACACAGAACCATCTGATGAGCAGTAGAACAGTGGGAATCATTGAGTCATTGAGAATGGGGGGTGGGGATTGATGATGTAAGAAGCAGAAACTCCCTCAGACTATTGATGAGGTTAGAAAGGATTTCTGTTTTTTCCCCCTTTTATTGATGAAATGTTGAGGCTTTTACTTATACATATACATATAGTACATATATATGTATACATATACATATACAATACATATAGTAGTTGTACACTTTAAGATGGCAGGTCAAACTTTGCTGTGACAGAACTTATTCACAGATCAAATTCACCCCTTATAAAAGAATAGTTATCTTTTCCCTTCCTTTCATGTGTGAGTGTGTATGTAGAGATATGTGGTACCCTGTGGGCTTTGGAGATCCAATCCAGGTCATCAGGCTATCAGAAAGCATGTTTACCTCCTTAGCTATCTCAGCCACACACACACACACACACACACACACACACACACACACACACACACTTGATTATGGATTTCTTATAAATATTGACAGTCAAACATGTTAGAAAAAAAGTCAGATCCTCTGCAAGCTGGCGATTCCCATGGACCCATCTGGTACGGTGAGTCACTGAGACGCTTCTCTTAGGTAATTTATACGATCTAAATGTCTGACCTTGTGGCAGTGTCTCCATCTGTGCCTGTCTGAGGCTCACTTAACAAGCCCCAGCTGCTTCACGTGGATGTACAGAAGGCAGATTTTAAGACTATACATGGATACCTATTTCTAGCTGATATATTTTCACGTATGGACTTCCATTCAACATTGGCTCATGGATATAAAGACGGTGTGCTGACCTTCATCTTGCCATCCTCTACCAATCATGATGTTCTTCTGTTGTTACATTACCTCATGCTACATAAAGAAGCTCATTGGGGTGAAATTATCCTTGGCATATTAGGTCTGTAAAAGCAGAGTTTTCCCAGACTGGCAGCAAAAGAGTTAGAGACACGGAGAGTCAGAGAGACTGAATGGCATCTGATGGAATGTAACTCTCTCTGAGACTGGAAAGAGAGTGGAGAATGACCTGGAGCTGGTGCTTCTATTAAAAGCCAGAGGGGAAAACAAAACAACAAAACAACAACAACAACAACAACAACAACAACAACGAACAATCTCAGTGCATATCCAAGTGAACCTGGACTGCCAACAAACTAAATGTCTCTGGAAATAGATTCTTTCCCTTAAGCTATAGACAGGAAGCAATGTCCCATGAGGACTTCCTTCATTAGAGTCACTGTGAAACACTCAGGTGAAAGCCCAATAGCCCACGTGAACTTCTGACCTAAAGAGCTATGTGCAACAGTGCTTGAAGCAATTTGTCATGTAGGACAACTTACAAAAATAGCTAACAGGAATGGTCTTGTCCTTCTATCAGCTAATGTCTTTTTTTTTTTTTTTTTTTTTTGGTTTTTCAAGACAGGGTTTCTCTGTGTAGCCCCGGCTGTCTTGGAACTAACTTTGTAGACCAGGCCAGTCTCGAACTCAGAAATCCGCCTGCCTCTGCCTCCGGAGTGTTGGGATTAAAGGCATGCACCACCATGCCCAGCTTCAGCTAATGTCTTTACAGACATTTCTTTTTACTTAAAAACAATATCAACTATCTAGTTAGTCAAACAAAAATAACAGAATAATTTTATGTCCCTTCAAGTATGCTGGTGAGGTCCATCTGAAAGCCACATTAACCTTTCTTCTGTAACACATGTAATATCTACCCTGTTCCATTACTCCCATCCTGATCTGAGTCTAACATCTCTCAGTATCAAATATGAACACAGATGACAGATCTCCCTACTAGGCCATGTATTTTAATAGTGCAATAGGCAAAGTGTTTTAGAAAGTTCAGTTTCTGCTATGTTTTTTTTCAAAATAGTGAATCACTTCCAATTGTAATTCAAAAAGAAGATCTCTGGTTCATTACGTGGAAGGCTTTCTGTGGTGTGACTTTGCTATTCTATAATTTCTATTTGTTCCTCGCTTACTAGCTGCCTTCACAGGACAATGACTTAAATGCCTAACAGTTTTCAAATGCCCTAGCTGAGACTTTGACCTAATCAGATCCTCCATTCTCTTTCAGAGTTTGCAGTTTTCACCTTACAGATGAAGCCTACCAACATTGCCACATTCATTGGTCCTGTGCCACATTGAGACTTGCCATTCCACACTACACCTATCTTATCCAGATTTCTTTTGTTATTTTTTTTCTATTCTACCTGTTAACTTTAATCTACTAATAACTGTATTATTGTGTGGTTTCCATATGTTTCTAATTTCTTCATCAATTGAAAGATAGCTCCTCACTGACTGGGGGTTTTGTTCAATTGGCTTACTCATGAATATTATTAAAAGGCCCTTGGCAATTGTGTAGAAGGAACTCGGTAAACGGTGTTTAACATAAGAGTGAAAATAAGTAAAAGGCTCTTCATTTTTTAATTCTTAGGTTATAATTTTATTTCTCATTACTTTGTGCTACAATTTTTTTTTTTTGTATATGTATGTATTATGGTTTCCAGGTTTTGGGGATTTCTGAATGTGCAAATGAATGAATCTCTACTTCAATGTTTGTTTCGATGTGCCTTTTCTTGAGCTGTTTTCCTTCTGTGTGTTTGTTTTACTCTATTTAATTGTGTTTCTGTTTTTTTTTTCTTATTTTATTTTATTATATTTTAGAAGCCTGTTTGTTTGCTAATGAGAGCCAGAAAGGGGGTGAATTCCAGATGAGAGAGGAAGTAGAGAGATGGAGGTAATATAAAGAGCGAAAACTATAATCAGAGTATATTATCTGAGAAAGAAATTTATTCTAAAAAAACAAAATAAAAAATATTTTTAAGTGAATAAAATATAGGCACAGGTACATTGGTCTTCAGAGAAAACAACACAAGAATTAATGTCTTAGGTTACAATGAAGAGGTAGATTAAAGATTAAGTTAAAGAGAAAGACTAAATAATAAGTTGGGGCAATCACAAATCCATTCCCCAGAAACCCGGAGTTAACAGGATGATGACAGTGAACACTGACCATCTCTCCCTCTCTGAGAATCTTCATGGCACATGTGGAAAGAATCTGGAATCCTAACTCTTCTGGTCGGATCAAAGTGTGATATCTGAAACTATTTAGTCAGTCTCATTTTCAGGATGGAGATAGGTGTATGTTATACCAATGAAAGTATCTCTGAGGTTAACTGAAATAACAGATTGATTAAAAGTATGTAGGAAATCCTAATGGCCTGCATTTTAAGACTCCTAGGTTCCTCCGCTCCTGCGCATTCTTTGTGTTCTGATAACAGAAAAGATTGTAAAGGATTAACGTTACAGATAATTCTCTCTGATATTGGGCATCCATTGCATATCTTTAGGGAACTTTTTCCAATGGTCATCTTGATCCCAGAATCAGACATAGAATTAGGCTTTCAAAATATAATTCAGAGATCTCACTTATAACCCTCAGCTTCCCTTCCCCTCTTCCTCCTTCCTACTTCCCCACCCTTTCCCTTCATCTACTTCTTTACATTGTCTTTCTCTTCACTGCCTCACCTTCTTCCCTCCCCCAAGCTTTTCTTTCTCTCATGTCTCCCCATGTAGTCAGTCTTGTTCTTGGTGCTGCAATCCTCTTTGATCCTCTTGCAACTGTATCAATATTCATGTCATAGGAAGACCTGTCAGCCTAGCTGAGACAAGTCTTTTAGTGTGAAAGTTTAAGGACCCTGTTCTATACCAGGTCGAACCTCAAAGCTCATGCTGTATTTGATCTCCATTGACATCTTTTCCTCTCCAATTTTCTTTCTACCTCCCACTGATATGACCCAATATAACCCATCCTTCAGACTTACAAAAATTAGCACAGAAAATTGTTCACTAGGGCTTGAAAAGCAATCAAGGAACTTTGGAAATAACTCCAAGTCTGTAGCTCTTCTGTGATGGTACACATCAGAAACAACTGTACTATTATAGGGATCATATTTTGTGTTTTAGGATTGTTACTGATTAATATTTTCCTAGAATGATCTAAATTCTCTGATGGCAGCCACCAAAAGGTAACATTTAAATACATGCCATACAGCATCTCAGTATCTCCTCTGTGTCAACTAATCATTGCGTCTTTTACCCTGCTCTGTCTTGATGACTCTGATTCTATTTAAAAATAAGTTACTTCACTCTGAAAGACACTAGAAAGCCTGGTTAAAACACGCCTTCTCCATTAAACATATGCCTTCTCTTATTTATGATTTTCTCAGAACATTCCCAAGGGTACTAATATATTTTAATGTTTGTTTGAAGTGAGTTATTTTTAAAAAGGAAAACAATAAGCTGTCTTCTCTCTCAAGAACTTTGATGTTAATTTTTTTCTCTAGATACAGTTCCTAAAGCTTCAAACTATAAACATCATTTTCTGCCCTGAAAAAAAAAAATAATTAGCTACCAGTTTAAAAGAAAGTATTTAAGCAAAAACAGACAGTAAGCATGTCCTAACACATGTGTATCTCTACATATGAGAAGCTTAGTTGAAGGAAAGAGATACGATGAGGAAATTCTCCCTGGTGATAATTACCATCTGGGCAGTTCAGAGATGTCTGACTCCTGACTCCTGAGGTGAGGAACACACTTAGTATTCCTAGCACACCTGAAAGGAATAAGAACCAGCAAGAGGCATTGCCGAAGCAGGACTCTGGATGGAGAGACTCTTCCAATACATCCATTAATGATGCCTTTCATAGAGCATGAACTATAGTTTCAGACAACCTATCTGCAGGCCCAAACTCATGGCATATATGTTGCTTCATGGTTGCATGAAACTTTGATTGCATCCGTTTTAGCATTAACAAGCATGGGGCAATGGTGAACACATTACCCCACCTCACATAACACAAAACTACCACAAGATTGGGCGTTTCCCTATTGTACTGACTGGAGGAGAGCAGTAAGATACCTTGAGTGATAGCTCTGATATCGCAGATTCTGTCTGCTAAGACATATATATTCCTTCTTCTCTGATATCCTCCTTTTGTGAAGCATTGCTATATGGATAAATAATAATGTGGGGTTTGTTTTCTGAGATGTCTGTTAATTCATGAGGCATTGACATTCATTTTTACCTTAAGCTACATTTTGTTGGAGAATTGTCATCATAGGAATTAAAGTGGAGCCTCATGTAGACCACTGAAATGTTCTACTGACTGAGATATACTCTATCCCTTAAAATTATCTTAAACATTTCCTCTCTCCTAGACCTGGATAGTGATATGCCCACTAGCTTTAGAAGCCAAATTAAAAAACTGACTTATTATATTTTAAAAACTGACTTATAATATTAAAATAAATATATTAAAATAAAATGAATATAATATAATAAAACTATAAATAAATAAAATAAAAATAAGTAAATAAAATAAATATAATATAGTCAAATAAATATTATATTAAAATAAATAGACTTATTATATTAAATGTATCTGAAATGTTAGGGAAAAGCATCAGATGTAATTTCTCAGTGAAGAGAGCCTATTCTAGTGTTAGTTGGTCATAGAAACATTCTGGAATTCCTCCAAGGGAAACACCTATGCAACTCTAACTTCCCTCTAAATCAACCACAACAACAGCAACAACATTATGCCAAAGCAAGCTGGAGAAGCAAATGGTGGAGTATCAGAGGTGGTTCAAAAATCTCACATACAAAATACCCAAGGGACAGGACAAGAAACTTGGCAGTTCTGAGACTAGGGGCATTCTAACACATTTATCAGTGACCCTGTTGCAAGTGCTCTGTGAGAGTAAAGTTTTTAATTTGTATCAGTGGGAGAAGAGGAGAGGAAAGTCCTGAGTGAAACAAGAGATGAGGTATATTAGATCCAGTGGCTGATATAACCACAGCTACAAACTTAGGGCTCCAAAATCACCCAGTGCAGATTCTCACAGTGTGGAAGCCGATGTGCAGGGCACAATAGGTCAGGACAGGCTCCTTCTAGAGGCTCCAGAGAAAAATTCCGGCCTCTTCCAGCTTCTGTGGTTGTGTATGGCTTGGCCTCATACTCCTTCAAACCACACAGACTGTTGCATTGTTTTGTATAGTGTGAGCCTTTCTCTCTCAGAATGTCTCCTAGGACAACATCAGTCATTGGATTTAGAATCTGCATGGTAATTGCAGATGGTCTCATTTCAACAGCTCCAAAGTATGGTTGTGGGATATTAAGCAGCCCTCAGATTCCTGAAATTTGAGATTAATTTTGGGGAAGATTAACATATGTTTTAGGTTATCAATGATACATGTTTATACTATGATTGTCTATGGTACTCTGAGTGCATGTATGTGTGTGTGAATGAAAAAAGAATTTGGGAATTATGTTATATATTTAAACACTTTCATATTTTTTTCTGTGCTGTTATGCTGTATGTATTTGAACACATAAGTGCTGCAACACAAATGGGGAAGTCACATGACAATATCTAGGTGTTGGTTTTATTACATTAATGTGAGCCTAGGAGATGAAAATGAGGTTGGCAGGTTCAGTGGCAAGCGCCTTTTTCTTGCTGAGCTATCTCCCACCCCTAGCATTCATTTTTCTAAGTCCTACATAGCTTATTACGATTTCTGTTTTAAACTTTGATATTCTTTGAAAATCACTAATTTTACTAATGAAGAGATTCTGCCATTACATAATCTCAACATGATGTTTTCTTTCCTATCATTACCAATGATAATTGCCTCAAAGATACATTAGCAATAAAGGTCATAATGTAAGACAGGAAATCAGAATCTAGATAGAGACAGAGTATCATCTGTATGGTCCCTTTTTATTCTATAAAGTTGTTTAAAACATACACACACACACACACACACACACACACACACACACACAGATGAAACTCTCCCTCTTCCCCTTACTCTCTCCTTTCTCTACCTTCCCCTGACATTATAAGCACAGAATTGTAATATAATAATGGAAATTAACATCATCCATAGAACATTACAAGTTTACCTATAATGAATAATATTTTATAACTCCACTAAACAAGACAGTTTCTTTACGTATTAGGAAAAGGTATGCATGTCTTCCAGACCACCTAGAACAAGCATCTCTAAGTGATAGTGTATATACATTTGCTTCAGAGACATAAGAAAATCTTAAGGGAGGGGTAGACATTTTACAGATAATATCTTGCGTTCTCCATATCAAACTCCACTTTAAGGGTCTTTCTATACAGACACCCATGGAAACTCTGTTGGAAACATTTTGATTAGAACAAGAAGAATCAGGGGACAGTTTGAGAATGCTGCTGATGCTGTTGACTGCTGTCAGGGTCAATGAATTTCTCTTGGAGATTTTTACGTACAAGTGCCCTTCTTAAGCATTTTTTATTGAAGGTACTTTTGACCTTAGTGACAGAACATCATTTTACATGGTGAAAGAGAATGTAAATTCTGGACTAGTGGCTTCCTCGCTAGAACGCTGAACTCAAAGAAAGGATTCTGAGACATCTGAGCTGCCTGTATGACAACAAGCATTAGGGAGAGAACCATTGCTCATTTGAGGAATATGTTCTTCCATAACAGTGTTGACAGTATGTTATTCCTTATTGAAATACCTAATTTCTAATTGATATTCAATGTTTTGTCTAGATTCATTGACCCTTGGCTATTATCTGTAATGATAACTACCAGGTAAATGGAAATTTATATCTATCTATATCTCTCTATCTCTATAGAGAGATAGAGATGATATAATTATATATATATATATATATATATATATATATATATATATATATATATATATCCACACACATACATATTGGGTTGTAGTGTCAACCGTACTGAATCAGTGAGTGATCATTGAAAATACAGCCATCTGTGTCACCTGTTCCAATTTTTTCACACACAGCTTAAGCCAAGAGAGCCAAGTTTTGTTTAACCCGCTGCTGCTGTGACAATTTTTTCCCACAAACTTATCTGAGTACAAAGGTGAAATAACAGGCAGCCCATACAAAGAAAAACAAAATCAAACTGTGGTGATACTCAAAATATTGACTGGAAAGAAAAGGTGTGCGTCTACAGTGCATATCCAGGGGGATTCTGAGCACACCAAAGCAGGAAAAGCCTAGCCAGAGGCCAAATCGGGTTTCTTCCATTGTTATTTAAAAAGCCCACTCCATCCACCCAGTATGAATGGCCCGAAGTGCACAAAACAACAGCTACTGAGTGGCCCACTTCAGAATCAATGTGGATCAATGTATCCAGCAGCTGCTGCTGCTTCGCTCTCCTCCTCCCTGTCTGAGCTGAGCAAGCTTTTTGACTCCTGCTCATCTTTTGGGGATCAAGACCTTTCTCTGTACAATAACTCAAATTGTTTTCTCCTTTCCCACTTGCACCGAGCACCCCTTGTGACTCACCTCAGAGCATCTGGGCCTGCAGAGACCCTGGTGTTATCTGGCCCCTCTGGCAACTGCTGTTACTTTTCCTATAAAGGGAGGGACTCTCTGCCCATGATTTCTGTCATTTGAGGGATTTGGTTCAGTTCCTGGATGAAACCTCTTTTATTTTTCTGAACATTTATTTTGCCCTTTAAAAGGGCACCGTTTCTAATTTCCACGAGAACACAGCCTAGTGGACAAGAAGCCCGTCTGACTGCAGAGACCTTCGGGCTCTTGGTACATGCATGTTTGTCTCTTATTGCTATTCTTGACTCTGCAGCTCAACACCTTTGCAAAATCTCCTTTTTCTCTGTGAGGAAAAAAATGTAATAGCTCAAGTTCTTTTTCCTCATTTTTAAAAACTAAATTGTGAAACCTAAGAATGCCTTATACTTCTTTCTCACAACAAACAAAATATACTATCTTAAAATTACTGTATTTTCTCAAATTTGACATGCACTAACAATTTTCAAAACTATTATTATTACCTTGGTTATATGTAATGGGTTGGACTAATCAAATCATTATAAGGATATATTGAATGAATATATGATAATAATGTTGACTTAAATATCAAAGATATAAACCTGTTGAATTATAGTCACTGTTTTTCTTTAATTCATGATTTCATTTCTTTATCTAGTTATAATTTCTCTAAATTCTGCAAGCAATTTTTATTTAAAATATAAGATTGCTGGTGCTAAAGAACATAGCTCAGTGAGTGAGCTCTTACTTAGCATATGCAAATAGAAAAATGAAAATAATGAGAGAGGAAAGGAAAAATATGAGTTACTCCTCATATTTCAATGCTTCCCTTGGTGGCCAGTGACAGCCATCATAGATCCTTCTCATGCTACACCCGAGAGAGGGGTTGCAACAGAGTCACTATTCTTCACCAATAATTATACCGAGAACATTTGTTTATTGCCAATATTGAGAAAAAGAACTCATGCCATTATAGCCTGCTACTGAGCACTTAATTGTTCTCCATTGTTGAATAATGAAATGTGGATTCTTTAAGATTGATAGAGGGATCAGGCAGGTGGTAGGGGCTGCATCTTCCCAGCTTCTACTGTGTGATGATGACAATGTCACCTTCACCAACCTGCTTGCTTCCCAATCACTTTAATTACAATCTGTAAACTGGACTGTTGTTTTTAGAGAATGGCAATTAAACTATTTGTGCAGAAGTTTTGATGCTTTTTAAAATTTGGATAATGAAGTAAGATTAAATATGATAAAGAAATTTCTCTCCTGAAGTTTTTAAATTTTTAAGCAAATGATTACCTTTTAAAGCAGGGAGACTATTATTAAATATGTAACTCTTGAGTGGCTTAAGTATGACAAAACCATTGCATTTTTATTTATTAACTCACACTCAAAGAGGTAAATGCTATAGTGTCTCCATTTTATATGGTTAGAAGTGCAGGGTATTTGCCTAATGTTCAGTGCATGGAATTTCTCTCTCACTGGAATAGATTTGGTTTACTTAGAAACTGTGTATGCAGCACAAGTCAGTGCACTTATAACACCTGTAGTTGAAATTAATGTTCACTCCAGAGGGGAGTACAGATCTGCTCTAGACGAAAAACAGTTTTGTAGACAGTTGTGGTCAGCCATTAGGATGTGGAAGAAATTGAGAAACAGCCTCTACCAACAGAATAAGATCTGAGAATAAAGTAGAGTGATTTAAAATATTCTGAAAGTACATTACAATAGATTAGTTCTTGTTTCCATGTCATTTGGTAATTCGATAGCCTGCTCTGTCTACAATCAAATTTCATTTTCAAAAAAATCATTTAGTTTCGGAAGATGTCTTCCACAAAGCATGAAGATACATTACAGGTGCCAATTCACCAAGTTCAATGGATTTTGAAAATTAGCTTTGTGAGGGAACCCCTGGTAACAAAAAATAAGCACATTTCTTGAAAAGAAAATCCTGAGAATCACTTCCCTTATATGTTCTTCTGGTTCAGTGGGAAGTGAACGCCCTCACATACATGGCATGCTTCTGAAAGGGTCTATTTGAATATCAACATGGTAAGGATACTACTGTAAAGTACTTAATATGAGTCAAATAGTTTTCTATGGGAAACAAACATTTTGATGTGCTTTATGGTCACATGACTCATGTGGGGTATAATACAGGGCCAACTTTACTTAACAGATAAAGCTGAAGTATAAGCAAGTGGAGGTTGTCAAGATAAAATTCAGACACAGGCAATGTGGTTTTACCTTTAAACAATTGGCCATATAAACTTTCAACAGTGGCTAACAATAACAACAACAAAGAAAGAATAATTAATTGATCAGGAAAGAAAACTTTCAAATGGAACTGAGATCTGTGAATCTGCTATGGGCAACACTTTAAATACAAAACCAAGCTTCACTCCTACCTTTTATGAGTAATATATTGAATTAATTTAAATATTTAATGCTCTACTCATGGATAGCACATATAATATCAGTATTAATCCACAAAGTTTTAGAAGTATATTTTCTTATAAATTGAAAATGAAGAAGGTATTTCATAGAAACTTAAAAAAAATATTCTGTACCATATCTAGTTCTTATTTCAAGGGATACTTGGTTGTCATTTAATTGTAATTAATTCATTAAATTTACATATTATTTTAAATTTATATATAGCAGTTTTCCTTCCTTACTCTCCTTCCACCCCTTCTCCCTACCATCTACTCAGCTTCCCTACTATCCACTCTTCTTCCCTTGTTCTTCAGAAAAGGGGAGGCCTCCCATGGATATCAAACAGTCTTGAAATATCAAGTTGTAGTAAGACTAAGCACATCATCTCCTATTGAGGCCAGATGAGGCAGTACAATAGAAACAAATAGGCAACAGAGTTAGAGGAGTTCCAAGCGGCACAACTATAACATATGTGCAGAAAGACCAGGTCAGAACCATGCAGGTTCCCTGTTGGCACTCCAGTCTCTGTGGGATCCTATGAAATCACATTAGTTGACTATGTAGGCTTTTTAGGGTGTCCACGACCCCTCTGCTTCCTTCAAGCCATTCTTCTCTCTTTCACAGGATTCATCAAGCTCTGCCTAACATTTGGCTGTAGCTCTCTGCATCTGTTTCCATCAATTGCTGGGTGAACTGTCTCTGAGGACAGCTATACTAGACTCTGGTCTGGAATTATAGCAGAATATCATTAACATTGTCAGATGTGTATTCCCTCTCCTGACTTGACTCTCAAACTGGGCCAGTCATTGGTTGGCCCATGACTCAAATTTACTCCATCTTTTACCCCTGCTCATCTTATAGGAAGGACAGATTGTAGATGTATGACTAGGTTGGGGTCTCAATTCCTCTCTTGTCTGGATAAAGGAGATGACCAGACCAGACCAGACTCCACACCCTCCATTGCTAGCAGTATTAGCTAGGATCGCCCTCATAGGTTCCTGGGAGTCTCCACTTTCCTAAGTTTCTAGCTCACCCTGTGGATGCTCTTTCCCCATTTCCAATTGTCTTGTTGAGTACTCTTTCCCTCTATTCTTTCCCCACCTAATCCCCCCATTAAAATTCTCATCCCCACTCCTACCCAGTCCCCTCCCTCCCCCTATCTACCAGGATGTCTGTTCTATTTCCCTTTCTCAGTGATATTCAATGGAAAGTCAGATATGCTAAGCCTGATAGAAGAGAAAGTGGAGCATAGCCTTGTACTCATTGACACAGATGACAACTTCCTAACTATAACACTAACAGCTCAGGCACTAAGATCAACAATTAATAAATAGGACCTCATGAAACTGAAAAGCTTCTGTAAGACAAAGGACACCACCAACAGGACAAAATAGTAGCCTACCGAAAGGAAAAAAGATCTTTCCCAACCCTACATTCAACAGAGCCCTGATATTCAAAATATATAAAGAGAAAACAGATATCAACAAACAAAGTAATTCTATTAAAAATGTGATACAGATGTAAACAGAGAATTTTCAACAGAGGGCTCTCTCATGGCCAGGAAGCACTTAAAAAATGTTCAACATTCTTAGTCATCAGGGAAATGCAAATCAAAACAACTCTGAGATTCCAACTTAACACCTGTCAAAATGGCTAAGATCAAACACTCAATCAACAGCTCATGCTGGCAAGGTTGTGGAACAAGGGGAATGCTCCTCTTAATTCCTATTTATAACATGTTCAAACTTGTGTTTGATCTGCTTAATGGTACACATGTCTACATCAGACAGGCTAGCTTAAATTAAGTCAATGTCTTAGGAGAAAAAAGATATTGGTTACATAGGAATTTTTTTTCTTTTGCACTTGTTTTCATAAAATCCAGGCTATCCTGAAACTCACTATGTATCTATGCTGGTATTCCAGCAAGTAACAACATGTTTGCCTTCACAGATTTTTCCCATGTCTACCTGATTTATGAGTTTGTATTATTAGAATAATATTTCTGCATCAGGTACAGTTTCAGTATAGAAGGTAAAGAAAAAATTTTGAGCCAAAAGCTTTCAATGGTTTCTCATTACACAGATAAAACTCTGGTTTTTGTTTTCATACCCAAAGAAATTTACATGGCCACATATAATCAAACAGCTTTCAGGTTTATAGAGAGAAGAGAACTGTGTTTACTGAGAAATAACATACCCAACTCCAAACTAACTCATCGTCTAACCTTATCCTTACAAGCTGAAAATTTAAGATGATTCTTAAAGTATCTTTTGAATAGTCTTCCCACCAAGGCCACTCACAAAATCTAGTGAGATTCTTCTAAACCTTCCTCTTGACCATCATGTCTTTCCACTCCCCACTCTTACACTTTCTATTTCACGAGTCTTTCCTTGAGTTGCCTTTCTATCAGATGGTTCATATTTTGTCTACCCTCATCCCATTTTGAGAAGCATACATCCCAGTGAGGCTAGATTAAAGAGTTGTTAACAAAAAAAGATTAAATTGTCTATTTTGCTTTTAAAAATCGTTCTAACTTTGAACAATTCTGGGATGAATCCCAAGCTGTACATATACAAAGTACCCACTCTTGTATTGAGCTATATCCCAAGTCCCCCATAAGACCACAGTTCTACAATTCTATCAGTTTGGACTAGACACTAATAGCCCTATAAACTCAATGTGCAAGGTAATTGTAATCTGCAGCTATTCTGTGTCAACAAAGCAACAAAAATCTATTTTGATCAGAAAACTTCTTGTGAAAAGCTTACACTTGCTTGCTGACAGTTGTTTTAAATTTCATACTTTGGTATACCTTGACTAGAAGTCGTATTAATTTTGTACATATTTATTGACATAATCTCTGTCTCCCTCCCCCTCCCTCTCTCCATGCTTATAACTCCTATTAGCTGAGAAGCAAGGAAAGTATTTATTAGTCATTTTATTGCTGTTGTTTATAGCACCTCAGTGCTTAACATAACAGATCCTTAGTAAATGTAATGTAATACTGGGGACCTAATCAAACAGTTCTAGAACAGAACTGAGTGTCTATACAAATCACAATTAAATCAGAGCATAGTAGATTCAAACACAAGGAACACATGACAGAAAGAAAGCTTAATCAATCAGGGAGTAAGATAATGGAAATAATTTGTTTATGATATGGATAAATAAACATGAGAAAACATTTGAGAAAGGAGTGAAATGTTTGAAGAGACATTCAATTGTGAGTCACCAGGCATATATTCCAGTGTGAACTTTCTTATATAATGTGACCTAAAAAGGGGGGGGGGGGAATTTAATATTTTTGTAGTATTTCCTCAAAATAAAATATGTCTAACAGAAAATGGTGTTCGCTTTAAAAGGAAACTAATATGAGTCTCTAAATTGGCAGTTTGTCTTTTCTGAAGATATAAAAAAACCAAATGTTTGCTTAACTATGAAAATTATATTTTTGAGACTTGACTATCTATCATGTATCATAGAAATAATAAAAAATTCAGGTGTAGACAGCTTTTCACAAATGAATAATTGTAAATAATTTTTACACCGACTCCAATGTGTACATGCGCATATATATATATATATATATATATATATATATATATATATACTTGCACACATAGCTATTTTCCTTGCTACCACAATTTCTGTTTTGCTGTGTTTTCTGTACACGAATCTTATAGAAAAATTTAAGGAGTATTTTACTGGATAAAATCATATACAAATGTGTGCATGAGTGTGCATGCTAAATAAAATATGCTTACATAATATATATATATATATATATATATATATATATATATATGTGTGTGTGTGTGTGTGTGTGTGTGTATGTGTGTGTATGAATATTAAAAATATATGCACATAGAACTTATAACAATAAGAAGCAATCAACATAGGTGTGATAGGAGGAGTTTGAAGGAGAGTCCTTGAGATGGGCTATTGGAAGTAAGGGTAAGGAAAAGTGGTATAATTTTATTTCAATTTTTAAAATTACATATAAATATTCATTGTTTCTAACTTTAAGTGTGGTAGGTATATCAGTACCCTAATAAAGGTGAAATTGTTTAATCCATATTTTGTAATTTAAACAGATATTTTTTGTATTAAAATATTAATCATATGAGATGAGTGAGCAACTTTAGATCTGCAAAATCTTTCTGGTATATTATATACACACAACTTTTTTTTTTATTATTCTTTTTTTCTAGACAGGGTTTCTCTGTATAGCCGTGGCTGTCCTGGAACTCACTCTGTACAGCAGGCTTGCCTCTAACTCAGAAATCTGCCTGCCTCTGCCTCCCAAGTGCTGGGATTAAAGGCGTGTGCCACCACCTGGCTATACACACAGCTTTTATACAGTAATAGTCTGTTTCAATTTCTCTATAGGATTCATGTACAGATATCAAAGCAAAACATAAAATTGTGATAGACAAGGAAAATATTTCTTGTAACCTCTGCAGTTTAGTGATTTCTTATTAAAGTTTGTCTGGTTTTTATTTTGTTATTTTCCCCTTTCTCTGGACTCAAATATTACTTTCCCAAGTATAATCATGCTGAAAGGATGATAGAATGGTTAGGCTGTAGAAGAAAAAGAAAAAAAAAAAAAGATTGGCTAAAATCCTTTAAAGGAATCAGGAGGGGAAGGAAAGAGCTGCTTCACAGTTTCTGCAGTGAGATTGGATTGAAGTCTGATGTGGCTTGAAAGAGGATAAGACCCTCAAAGAATACTTCAGTTATATTCCTGTAGTATGCTTGTGACAGTGTGAAAATGTGCCAGTTGGGACAGGTTGTTTGAGATGTACAGTGCATGATGAACTCAACTCAGCTAAAGAATTGATCGAGAGAGAGAGAGAGAGAGAGAGAGAGAGAGAGAGAGAGAGAGAGAGAGAGCTCAGTTTACTCGAGAAAATTAAATCTAGAAGCTAAATTTACAATGAGAAAGTTTTTACAGGATTTTCCCCTCATCCAGGCACTAATGAGCAAATGTGTGCAGGTGGGAGGGGATAGGGGATTTTCAGAGGGGAATCTAGGAAAGGGAATGACATTTGAAATGTAAATAAAAGAAATATTAGAGAGAGAGAGAGAGAGAGAGAGAGAGAGAGAGAGAGAGAGAGAGAGAGAGAAAGGACCTAATAAAATATATTCCTAAATACATAAATACAAACTATTCATTCTCCATTATACTCCTTATACTTATATTTTCAGGACTGACCATTTGGTGTTGGATAACCTATTGATGTGCTCTTCTCTGGGTAAAACTATTTCTCCTACAGGCTACATCTACAAAACAAGTCCCACACTTTAAGCTTAGGGAACACTGAAGAACATGGGGTGAAAAGATTATATGACCCAGAGGATCTGGGAGTTTGCAGTGAGATTTTTCTCTCTTAATAATGCCAAAAGCTACACCCATAAAGTTTACCAACGTGACTGCCTATATATGGGCTGAGCAATGACGAAGCCCATAGACATGCCAAAGGAGACAGGGAAAAGCCCATGAGGGAATGCTACACACTACTCAGGAATGGTAAAGCCAAAGCTGCTGCCAGCTGTCATCTCCTCCAAAAGAGCCACATCTTCTAAGTGAGAACCAACTATTCAAATGGCTGAGACTCTGGGGGCTACTTGAATTTCAGCCCCACAGGCAGGAGTAATATACAGGACAGGGAATGCCACGGTCTCCTAGGCAAATTAAAACGAAAAGAGGCAACCCATTCAAGAGAAAGGAGTCTCTCATTCTAGAACTTGAATTATGAATTGGTGTCATGGCCAAATTGGAGATTCTCAAAAGAATTCTAAATATTTTTATTTTTCTATGTGTATATACTAGTTTTTTCTAAAAGTAGTAATAGTATCTGGGATATTCAAGAATATATATAGGTTTGTATTTTGAATAGTAAGAGAATAGAAGGAAGCTGGGCGTGGTGGCGCACACCTTTAATCCCAGCACTCGGGAGGCAGAGGCAGGCGGATTTCTGAGTTCCAGGCCAGCCTGGTCTACAAAGTGAGTTCCAGGACAGCCAGGGCTATACAGAGAAACCCTGTCTCAACCCCCCCCCCAAAAAAAAAAGAGAATAGAAGGAAAAGAAAAATTGTGAGCACTCTATTGTGTATGACACACATAGAATTACAATGACTGGGCCTTTTACTTAATTTGTACTTCTCTCATGACAGTTCCAAAAATGCAAACTCAGGGTCCATAAAAATATGGCTGCACTACTTCTCAAATTGTCTGATTCTAAACACAATATTTGTAAGATTTGTATGAAGTAGATTCTATGTAATAAGTTGTTTTCCAACATCACTACGATCAAGGTGATCTACTGAAGTGGGAATTTCCTATTTTAAAATAATCCTGTGTTCATGCTGATGGCATCAGAGACATTTCACATGCTGTTGCCCATGCTAAGAGTACATTTTAGCACTCTGATTTTAGGGGTTCTCAAAAAGGAAAGTGAATTCCATATCCTTCAGCAACCATGTCGCAATGTTTTTTATCCTTAGTAAATTTTGAATGGAAGTTAAGGGGAAAAAATCACAAACTCACGTTCCTGGAAGAGTCTCCAGTGTACTTATTCTGTGTAGCCATTCTGCTGCATGAGGAAAGACTCATAGACAACTTAATTCATGTTTTAAGAATAAGCTGATGTTTGAAAGCAGGTAAGTTTGACTTGAGTTTTTAAAATAGCAGTATCCAACCAGGACACAAGAGAAAATGAACTACTAAAGTAGGAATGTTTTCATTACAGTTGAAAGAATAGGGAAATTATACATATGTACTTCTATATCATATACCATTAGATATGATGTTATTGGAATAAATGTTTTTGTCTCATGTTAACTTTTTACTTATTTATTTATTTAGATATTTTCTTTTTTTTTATATCTCAAATGTTATCGCATTTCCTGGTTTCCCTTCGAAAAACCCCTATCCCCTCCAACCTCCCCTTGCTCACCAACCCACTCACTCCCACTTCCTTGCCCTCACATTCCCCTACACTGGGACATAGAGCATTCACAAGACCAAGGGCCTCTCCCCCCATTGATGTCCAACAAGGCCATCCTATGGTATATATGCAGTTGGAGCCATGAGTCTCTCCATGTGTACACTTTGGTTTGTGATTTAGTCCCTGGGAGCTCTGGTTTATATTGGTTGGTTCATATTTTGTTCCTCCTATGAAGCTCCTTGGGTCCTTTCTCTAGCTCCCCCTCGTGTTAACTTTTAAATATGAAGTAAATGAATCCATTGGTTACCTTTTGTATCTCCTAGTCTACCTCCTAAAAAAGTAGACTAAATTTGTCTGGCTAAATCATTGTAATTATTACCAACTTTCAACAAGTCTGCCTAGCTATTGTTACATTTTGCAATCTATCTATCTATTTATTTATTTAATTAAAATGTTAATTGTTTTATACTTTACTAAGCCAACCTGACTGAGGTCTTATGTTTTATGAACATGCTGTAATCAGTAACCCTATAATTTTTTTAAAGTATAAAAAATACATGTGCCTTATTTTGCTTTTCCAGAAGACTGACAAAAACGTGGTACTGTAAATGCATGCTTTCCTTTCAAGGTTTCTGCAAAACACAGCAGCAACAGGTACTAGAGAAATGAAGTCATCTACAGTGTGAGTTTTCCCAGCTATTAATGTAAAATTCAGAAACTAAATGTGAGATTTGAAACTCAACAAGACTCATCATTCACCAAGGAAGGCTCATAACATGATGTTAAATACAATGTTAAAGGTGTTTCTGATTGTCATTAAACATTGTTTCATATGCAAGACTTAACACAATTTAGGTATTATAGAGATTTACAATCCTAATGGGTTAAATATGTAGAGAAATAACGACAACAAGTCAATCAAATTCAAACCACTCACTTCTATTAACATTAATCATTTAGAGTAAGTAGTTGTTCTTTAAAAAAAAAAAAAAAAAGTCAGAGAATACAAAGAAGTCTATAGCATCCTGTCACTGAATTCATCCAGAATTCTGGAAAGGTTGGTGTGAGTCTTAAGTGAATCAGTCACCAGCTTGACCACTCTCAAAAGCTGAATATGATCATTTAACCATACATTTCTGTGTTCAGAATTGGCATGTTAAATGGAAATGGAAAACACATACTTCAAAGAGTTAAAATGCAACTCCATAGCTGTAACCATGCGTAGAAAGCACAGAGCATGTTAGTTGCACACTTGTGAATGAACCCACCGATAAGCAATGCTGCAGAGGCGTTTAAGGTTCCTGGGCTTGCAAATGATCTCTAATTGATATGCCACAATTACTTTCAAAACAGTGATGGAGAACTGGTAAATCAATGATGAAGAATTTATTCTTCTAATAAATTAAATACAAAAGGAGGACATAAAGATGCCAGGACCATCTTCACTATTGCTCACTATATCATGTACCTTTACAGTTTGACATGGAAGAGCTTTATAACAGTCAATTTAATTAAATATTCATTGAGTATCCACTAGGGCTTTCGTCTTGGGTGAGCACTATACCAAAAGATATATAATCGTAGAACTATTGTATCAGCCTAAGAAACAATATTTTTCTGCTTACGTTCTCATGCCCATCAAAACATTCTAATCACTTTGTTGTTAATAAATAATGTTTTGTACAAAAACAGAGTGGTTCTCAAAAGAATATACCATGAAGAGGAGAACTTTGTGAAATTTCTTTATGAAATTCCATTGTAAAAAAATGGAGACTATTACTTACATCTTATCCCTGGGTGATAAATATATATACAGTTTAGAAAATCAGGAATTTTCTGATTTTTCAGCAAAGAGATATAATGTAAATAAAGTCACAACAGGAAATTTAAAATTCAGAGCTAACTTAGGAAACTTAGAGAAGAGTATTCTTACTCTAACACTAGTACATAAATCTGGGATTATATACTAAAACTTTAAACATTTTTTAAATAAAAAAGCAATATTTCTAACTACAAAAGTAAATTTTGTGCCTGTTTTATTTTACCCATAAAATGCCAAATATGCATGAAGACCCATGTTTTAACTATTGCAATTACTCACTGTCATTGTCTTTTTCTGCTTAATTAGACCAGTAGAATCCTAAATAGACTTTTCAACATTTTTTTGTAAGTTTTTAGTGAGTCTATGGTGTTCAAGTGCCTGGATAGCCATAGTTCATTTTAGTTGTGCCCGCACGCACACACACACACACACACACACACACACACACACACACACGTCTGAGTGTGCACAAAGCTAGATATAACATACCTAAACATTCTTGCCTGAGAAATTTTGTTGATGTTCCTGATTATCTACATACCCATAAGTGCATATATTATCAAAAGATGGAAGTGGCTTTAAAGATTCTGGTCAAACATCTCTTTATAAAAGCTATTTTAGTATACCCTCATAGTCACTGAGTTTAAGAAAAGAGTCATATGGAGCTTAAACATGTCATGAAATACTTGTGCTAAATTTATAGAGGAAACTGACATCTTTTCAAATAGGTACTTACTTGATTTATAAGAGTTGTAACTAGGTGCTGAAGGGAAAAACTAAAAGGGAATCGAAATGCCAGGTGTTTTAGAAATAAGTTATGATTTTAAGAAACAAATCTTTTATGGAAAAGGGAAATGATGACTTAGAATGGACCATCTTGCAAAACCACAGGGAGAATTTTCTGTTCAGAGTTAGGGCTTCAACTGAAAAGGGAATCTGTTAGTCAGATTTAGTCAGGACCATTCCCTGGCTCGTGTGGAACTCAAAAAATCAGCTGCCCCTTCCTCTCTGTGTTCAAATTAAAAATAGGTGCACCTATTTAACAGAGAGCATACCCACCGAAACAATGATTTGCTCTTCTCCAATAGCCACCAATTGCTAATAGCTCGTCAGTACAGGTTGTCATTTGGGAAGAACTTTCTACATCTATGCTGGAATTTCAGGTGGTTTGACCTTCTGTAAGTTGCCACAGTTTCTATGAGTTTCTGAGTGCAATAGTCATGTCATGCGTTTCACAGAATACATGCAGAGCCTTCAGCTCTTAGATTCTTTCTGTCTCTTCATCTGTGTCATTTCCTGAGCCTTGGAATTGAAGAGGTCGTGGTAACAGTAATGTTCCATTTAAGGCTTAACACTCAGTCTTGTGAATTCACACTCAATTTCCTCTTAGAGAATCTATCTGCACATAAAGTCACATGTCATTTAAGGTGCACAGAACTATGAGCAGCAAAGGGGAGAAATGCTTGCATTTCTCGAAAGAATGTTGCTCGAAAGAATGTCAAGGGTCAGATGTCATGATCAGCCCTCTAACCTGTTCTTTTCTTCTTGTTCTTAGTGTGAGCAAATATTTGTTCTTTTCCCCAACAAAGTAGAAGAATTATGCTCTCAGGAAGCTTCAAAATCATTTTCAGCCAGGGAGCCCCGGGGCCTGTTAAATTTCCTAAAATTTCAAGAAAATATGTGCTCTGCAGCCGTTCACTAGGGTCAATTTAGTGCTAAACGCAAATGTTTTAAACTGAATGTTCTCAAAGCTGGAAAGTTCTGAAGAGGGTGTTTGAATACCTCATTCCTGGCAATGAATTACATATCTCCTAGCCACCACACACAAATAATTTTAACTTGACCAATACATCTATAAATATATGATAGAAGCATCATATATATATATATATATATGAAACGTCACCCATCTTCCTTGCCATCCTCATTTGAATCTGTCCACCTAATGACACTCCCTCCAACATAATTTTAAATAAAACTTTTCCTTGTTGTCCTTTTATGTTCTTCCAGAAATTATTTTATCAAAGAGAGCAAATACCCTGATAGAAAAGGGGCTTGAACATCCCTGTATAGTCACTTCTATAACTGTGAGGGACCATATTTCATCATGAATCAGGAAAATGTACTCCATTAAATCATATAGAGAAAACATTCTATGGCCACTTGAATTTTTGCCTTCATAAACAGAAAGATGCCAGCTCTGACAGAAGGAACCCGTGCATCCTAGGGACTTGGCTTTATTTCCCATACCAAGCAAGGAGATTTATGCACCATGAAGGCAGTAGAAATGTAATTCAGGGAATTCTCTTTATACGAAAAAATAATTGTGTTGGACAAGTATATGTGAGTGTGCATGTGTGTGTGTGTGTGTGTGTGTGTGTGTGTGTGTGTGTGTGTGTGCGTGTGTGTGTTTGCGTGTGTGTGTGTGAGAAAGAGAGAGAGAGAGACAGACAGACAGACAGACAGACAGAGGGAGCTCATTAGCTAGTTTTTTACCTATGTGTGTACATGCCAAGTAAGAGGACTGAGTGGGAGGTGGCATTAGTTCTCTCTCTTGGCTGTCCTGTGTACTCCAGTCTCTATGCTTCCCAAATAATTCTCAAGTCTTTGCATCCCATGTTGTAGAATTGTGATGACAGATAAACACCATCACATCTACCTTTTGGCTTCCAAGGCAACTCATGTCATCAGGCTTATTGTGATCAAGGTGCTTTTATCTGTTATGATATCTCCATCTCCATAACACAGACCATTCTTGAAGCTGCGTTAGTAGTGATGTGGACCAGTTACTTAGAGATATTAGATAACTAATGCACAAACAACCAAGAATGACATATTAAAGTCTGGTGTCAATATAAGTCTGATAATACAAGCATGAAATCTCAGGCTTCATAAAGAAGGTGGATCCCAAATTCAAGCTGGCCGAGTGACTTTTACTCTATTCTAAGAAACTCAATGAGATCCTATATCAAACAACAAAGAGAATGATAGGTAGATCAATGGTAGAGTGTCTACTTTGGACTTAAAGCCCATGCTTTTATCTACAGTAGGAAAAAATAAAGTTTGAGATTAAGCTCAAACTTTGCAGAGCTATCAAAATCAAATGTTAAACAGATGTGCTTACAATGAGTCCTGAGAACTGAAGGATATATCATTGATAAAACATTATACAAATGTGAGGACATGAGGTAAAATTCCAGAGCCCACAAAAAAAATTGGTCAAATGGTTGGTGATTCCAGTGCTGGTGAGACAGACTGGCAGGTTCCATGGGCACTAGGAACAGCTAGTCAAGCTGAGTGAGTGAATCCCATGTCAGAGACAACAATTATCCAAAAAACATGAGGGAGAAGGTGTCCTGGGAAATATTATCCAATGTAAACCTCTGATTTCTCCTACATAAATGTAAAGAACACAAATGGGTATGTGTTTATGTGTGCAAATGTGCACACACACACACACACACACACACACATACAGACAATCACACACAATCACACAAACACACAGGATAAATCCTACATCAGCATATGGAGGCCATCTTTTGAATGTTTAACATAAATCACTGACAATTTCTAGACAAAGGAGCTTATAAAACCTTGTATCATTCACTAAAAGAGAAGGCTCGATGCCCCAGTGTAGGAGAATGCCAGGACAAGGAAGTGGGAGTGGGTGGGTTGGTGAGCAGGGGGAGGGAGGAGGGGATAGGGGGTTTTCAGAGGAGGAAACAGGAAATGGGATACCATTTGAAATGTAAATTTAAAAAGTATCTAATAAAAAAGAACATGATGAACACTCAGAAAAGAAAACAAAAAGGAAATTGTTGTAGTTGTTTTTTTGTTTTGTTTGTTTGTTTGTTTGTTTTTGTTTTTTGCTTGTTTACACATGTGTAAATAATTAACTTTTATATAGAAAGAAAACCTTCCTGCCCTCACAAGTACAGAAGTTCAAATCTGGTATGTTACAGATAGCTGTAATAGTATAAGTGGTAAAATCCTTATAATTGGCTTATTGTACTTGTTTACTTGTGCAACATGCTGATTGTAGGGCACTGTTTCCTTTGGTTATGTTCAATGCATAAAGCAAAGGGATGTATTCAAAGAAAGTTTTTATTCTCAATTTAAAAAATAGGCTTTAGTATAAATAAATGCATAACATTTTTTCCTTTGAGTAAAGTTCATTGAACAGAAACCACAGAAGTAATTTGTTTTGCCAATTATCAATTTGTCTGCATTTCAAGTCAACCTGAGGCACAATAACCAGTTTGGTTAGATTTTATCTTGTTCTCTTCACTTTCCATTGTGTGGGAAGTTGAATTTTCATGAAAACTACAGACCTATTGCAATAACAAAGTTTCAGTAAAAGATATTGCTATGTAGAAACATTTGAAGATATGCTCCAGAAATGTGATCCAAGAAGAAAATGCTTGAAATAAATATCAAATCTATATTTGGGTTAGAGACCTACCCAAGTTCAGTCTCTACTGAAATCTTTCCTCATGTTAATCACAGTGAGTACTTTAAGGATACTTTTGTGTGGGTCCCTGAACCTCTGCCTCTGTCTAACTTAGGGATATATATATGTATGTATGTATATATATATATATATATATATATATATATATATATATATATATATATATATATATATTTCAAACATATATGGATATCTTCTAAAATATTCATATTTGTATTCCAGAGAAAAAAACAAGATTCAATATTAATAAAAATTTAAAAAAAAACATCTTTTGTGACTTAAGTAACCTCAGAACTCAGGGATAACTCACAATATCACCTAAGAATACCCCACAATATTACACAATATATTCCACAATATCACCCAAAGATATCCTACAATATCACCATCACCTCCAAGCTGTGTATAGAAGTGGGGAAGTACCTTAGAGTGAAGATTTTAAAGTTGGCAGCTAGGTCAATGTGTCCATAAATGTAGATGATTGCAAGTCTCACTCTTTCCCTCCTATTTCTTGAAAGCCTCACTTCTCTGTCTGTTGCCCTGCCTGTTATCTGACAGTGGTTAAATTGTGAGTGCAGAGTTATGTCTGTTTCTGACAAATGTGTGTGTCTGCTTGTTTAGATTCATCTTCTCAGAATGACAGTTTCCAGAGGCTTTCTATCTTCTAATTCAGAGCAAATCTTTCCAAAATGAACACTGGAATACCAAGAGTTTTCTCATTCTTTTCTGTTTCTTCATAGGCAGGGCAGGCACGGCTGGCTTTCCAAGTAAGTTTGTCCATTCTGGTCAACTGACTGGATAGTATAAAATTAAATATAATACTTTAAGAATATCTAAGAATATTAATTTGAGTGGAAAATTTATTGAATTCTTTTCATAAGTAATTATATATATGTAATAATTGAAGACATTGATAGAACAGAAAAAAATGTATCTGTGTTTATCAAGTTCATTGTTTTAAAATGAAATTATCCAAGATGTGAACAAGGTTATAAATGCTGCTCCAGAAGTCCTAGAACTTCCCTTCTTACAAATGACACTTTTAGTACTTAAACTTTAGATGTTTCTCAAGCCAAAAATAATGCGTCCCTCATTTTTAAGTTCAACTCTATTTTATTTCAATTTCTATTTTCCTTATTCAATTATATGCTCTCTGTGACAGATTTTATTAAACCATAAAAATTTAACTTTACTATTAATTACAACAAAAATTTTTGATTGTATTACATTTTTATTCTACCTCTTAACGATAATAAGAGTAGCTATATTTTAATCCAATAGTCATTATTATAAAGTATAAAGTATAAAAAATGTCTGCATAAAACCATGTCATTGATTGTCAATCACTACCAATGATAAAATTTTATATTGATGAGGTTAAGGGTATTGGACATTAATTGGACAAAATATGGTGTTAGCTGTCCTTAGAAAGTTTTTAGTTGATATATATATATATATATATATATATGAATGAAAATAATATATACATGAAATAATATATACATATGAAATAACATATACATATCAAAATTATATATACATATCAAATATATATATATAAAATCTCTTATTTTATCTTCTCTTAGGCCTTTGCTTCTATTATTTACTATACAATTTTCATAATTTAGTATAAGGGATGGTATTCTACAAACCAAGAAAATCATTATTTCTAAGTTTTGTAATTCATTGCACATATTTTGGCCCTTAGCATTTAAATGCATCTACTTAAAAACACTGTGCTCTCTATTTTTTTTTTTTTTTTACTAAGTGATTGTAATCCCTCCCTACTTCTTTCATTTCATCTAGCCTTTTGTTTTCATGTATAACTGAGAAATATTTGTAATACAAACTTAATGGATAATAATAACCTCAGTAACCACGTGGAGTTATATGGATTTAATTCTGTCAAGAGGAAAGTACAACCTTGTAGATGTTCCTTCAAGGTCTTCAATCAGCCCTTACTCACACCAGCTACGCAGTCTTTTCTATGCACACATGTATGCTTAAATATTCAAAAGCACACACACACACACCTGTGCAAACACCCTCACCTCACATATTCATTATTTCTGTATGAGTTTCTTCGGAGAATGTTCTATCCTTTCAATTTGGTGTCCTCACCTTGTGTCATGTGAATAAACCATGAACATTATTAAATCACTCCATTATTCATTTCTCCCTAGAAGTCTCCTGAGACACGTTTAAAGACTGAGTTAACTATTTCTGTATTTGCCAAATACCTTCTACAGAATTTTGATATGGACATTTTCCAGACAATGCTGTGATTTTTTTTCCTTTTGTCTGATGCCCCCAAGCAGAATGATGGCTCTGAAGAAAACATTATGCCATTGTACCCTGTCACATGTCAGGTATAGTTTTTATCAATTGATGTGTGTACAATAGATACTATTGAGAAAATAGACAAATGAATGTCTGCTGATTCTAACTTTATAAATCCATTTTTAGTATCATAGAGCTAAGAGTCAGAGTTATTCATTTAGCCCTTGAAATATGATACAAAGAGTTCCCAGTATAGCCAAGTGTAAAATACACACTGGACCTTGTCAACTATTCATGAAAACAACCAAAGTATTGTGATAATTTTAAATGAAGTATATGTTGAAATTTTATTTTTTGATAAACTGTACTGGGTGATAGATGCTACTAAAATTAATCTTATTAATCTTAGTGCTATTTTAATATAGAGACTTGAAATTTTTAATGAAATGTGTAGCATCCATTCATGTTCATGTCTTACTTAGTGAACAGGAATGATATAAGTCCTGTGGATTACAGACAAAACACCATCATGAAAACAGCACTGTCATCTGAAAGATTAAATAATAATCAGATCGTAATATTCACTAGCATGCCTTCTTTAAAGTCCCTTATAATTTAACAGCCAATGGACTTAACTGCTATAAGTTAGGTGATTGATACAATAGAAACAATTTAGACATAGTGTTTTTTAAACAAATCCACTAAAAGTGTACTTCTTTCCACACACAGCTCAAAAGAAAATACTCCTGTATAATGTGACAGACAAAAATAATAAGTTTCGGCTTGTATAGCCTTATGGGACATTTTGAAAGGATCCACCATCAACAGGGTCTCTACCAACCTCAACCGTATCTGAGGTTATTTGTGTACTTGAAATATATTTACTATGACCAATAAAGTGAACCTTCGGTTTTAATTGGTTTAAATATACATAAGCTCATGAGGCAAATCTAACATACTGAAAATTATAATTCTAAACAAGATAATCTCTGCCCAGTAGCTAGAAAGATGTACTTTCTAGTATACTTACTTTGCAACATCACACTGAGAACATCTATAATCTTCCTGGATTGCAAACTACATAAGCACAAGGTTGTGGAAGTAAGGTCAGGAAGATTTTAAAAGACAGGAGATAAGGGAAATTCATGTAAGATGTAAGATGATGCACCAGAAAGAACACTGAAGAAGCCACACCATCATGACTGCCCAAATGTAAGCTCAACAAGGCTGACACTAATAAATGTGCCAGTCTCGATAGAGAACTCAACCTTACAAAGAACTGTAGGAAACTGAGAAAATTTGGGAATAGGATGGTTGCACTTTGCCAGGGAAGAGCATACAAATTGGTTCTCCATGACCCAAATAGGTCAAACATACATACAGGAAGCTTTCAATAGACTGAACTAGTTATATTTCTGAATGTATAGGTATGTACACATGTGCATGCAATAACATTTAGTGAATAAAAGATCCTTGACTCTGAAGGAGAGTGGTGAGTGGTATATGGGAGACTATGGAGGGAGGAATGGAAGAAATTTTGTAATCAAATAATGGTCTCAAATATGTTGAAGAAATTTAGGGATTCCAAAACTTTAGAGAAACCTTGACTTTTGTATTTCTAAGCGACTTTTTTCTTCTTTATTCTTATGAAATAAAAATATGCCTACTTAAGTTCTCACCAAGATCTATCCATATGTTGATTATGTGATACCAGCATCCCTTTCATGTTAACTAAATTATGTTTGATTTTTTAAATTAAATTGGGGACATCCACATAAGAACAATTAAACACTTTGCCCCCCAATATCTTTTCTGTTTTATGTTTTATAAGCACAGGCTGCTTTTGATATTCTATTTGAATGATTAATTCAGGATAAGTGAAACCTCTAGAAGCTGTTTGCAGGAGGCCTTTATTGTGTGAAAGCAATTTCTGATTTGGGAATATGCAAAGTTTATTGTGTATTTAAAATGCTAAATCTCAATGTTTTAATCTCCTGCTGAATGTCCAGAAAATAGGCCTTTAAAGAACACAGGATAATTAACATTCAGTTTAATGGGCTCTAATTGTGAGCTAATATCTGATTGAATGGATAACATTTCTGCATGTGGTTTTCTTCCAGGGAAGTATTAGAATAATGGACCATCAGAGTGGCTCAGATTCTTGCCAAAGTTTCCTCTCTGTAAGGAAGAAATATTAGTCCCAGAGCAAATTATTTCGAGGTCGTCATTAATGCATAAGAAGACAGACATGTTGAATGTCTGATTTTGAAGAAGGGGTAGAAGAGCTGCTGTCCTTTCTTTGATACACTTTTTCTTGGAGTCTCTATAACATGCCTGTATTCATTTTCCCAGGAATGACTCGTCACACTTTGGCAATCTATGTTGAGAACCTGCGCTGTGCAAAGGAGAACATCCATGTTTGCAAGGGTTCAACTTTTCCCCTGAGTCCTAGTTCTCCTCCAGGGCATATAAGGATCCAGGCACTGTTATCAGTGAAGGCAACAAAGGATGAGGGCAGATTGGGAGACTTAGGATGACAGGGTGGGCATCCCATTGCTCTGTTCCAGGAGCTGATGTATCTCCTATCACACTGGTCCTTTATATAGACATGTGCTTGTTGTGAATGTTTTATTTTATTCTGACTATACTATAGTATGACTTCTGTACAGAAAAATGATTGAAAATCTTTTACTCTAAATACAAAATATCTGATTCATATATTTTAACTTCATACTTCTAGTATATACAAAATGAAAAGCTTGGGGTATTAATGAATGTAATGATAATACTTCTGAACATTTTGATATACAAAACAAATAACATTTTGGCTTCTTTTTGTTCACTGCTTAAATATTGGGTACAAATCATTATGTTATTGTGTAAGTAAGATTTAATTGAATGCATCGCATTCTTATATATCTTATATGTAGCTTTGCTCTATTCAAGTAATATTCTAATATACATTACACCATTAAATATATAAGTGTAGTTTTTACACAGTTACTTTTGGAATAAGCTTGATGTTTAAATAATTAGATGTTTGTGTTGTTTGAGAGACAGACAGCAATTAGAAGAAATAAGCCAATGAGGCATGTAAGCAAAAAAACTAAAGGTTCTGAGTGTTCATATATATCTTCCAGAAATAACTTATATGAAAGTCAATCATTGCTTAAAAATTAACACTCATGGCTCCATAATTTCTCCACCACAGGCTTTAACTGTGTCTAGAAGTTTTCTTTTGTTTGTTTGTTTCGTTTGCTGTGATATGAAATGTGAGGAGTATTACATTCATCGTAATGTAACTATTCTACTTTGAATAGAAATGCTATGTTCACACAGTGCTTGCTCAATCTAAGCCATGGCTGTTGCTGTATCCATTATTATAAAAGTACTGTTGCCATTTAAAATTAGGAAAATAACAGCCAGGATTTTGGTCGATAAGGAAGTACAAAGAAACTGGGAGGAGACGGGGAGAGAAAATTGCAATGAGTATATATTGTATGAAAAAATATCTATGTTTAATTAAAAAAAAGATAAAAATAAAGAAATGCTGACACGTTTGTGTACAGAGCTGGGTCTATGCCAAGCAAGTTAGTTTAGTCAGAGGTCTGCTAAAAGTTAATATGTCTTAGCTTTGATTGTATCACTAAATGCAAAGAAGGAATATTTAATTACTAAAAAAATGGAGTCTTGAGTCCGACTGAGCTCCTACTTGCTATTTTTTCATACTACAGTATCAAAGAAATAATGCAAGTACATTCCTTATAATCACCTAAATCACCCATACTCAGCTTTGCCTCCTCTTTTATTCAAATGATTGACTCGTTCCTATACCAATGTAACCTCCTATACCAACGTAACAGTAAATAAGGGTAAGTAAGCTTACCTTAGATACTGTAGATCACCTTCACTCAGCCTGATGATCTACATGCCATTTGCTATAGCTGTTCAAAATAAATAACAAACAAGAAACATGCCCAACACTTATAATAGGTACAAATCTGCTCAGTATGTAGAAGTCCGTCCTCACCTCAGAACCAGCAAAAGCTCTTGGGAGTGGACAAATGTGTTTCTAACATTTCTATTTCCCTATTTCAAAACAGGAGCTTCCAGCTATAAATGTAAAGAAAAATGTTTCACTGAATGAGGTCTTCATTCAAGTATCCTGTCTGAGACTCTAACCTAAGAATTTAAATGTAAATTCAGCATTCATCAAGCAATCTTTTTATCTATAGAAACTACTAAACCATTAGTTTATGCTATTGTTCTAACCATCTCTGTCCCTGCCTTCTTTCACCTTGCCCTCCCTTCCTTCTTCCCACCCTATTCTTGCTTTTCTTATACTGAAGGATAAGCTGATTTAAGCTATTCATTTTCCACATTTACTACATGCTACTGTTTTAAAATGCACCCAAGTAAATACTAGATTTAATAGATTCCCAAGCTTTGTCCAGAAAAATGAATAGAAATTCTTATAATTAAACATAGGAAGAAGCTGACATATGTATTCCAGTGAGAGTAAGGCCTCCTTGCTCCATCACAGTACACTATGAGTTCATGCTCACTTAACTGCAGGATGGGGAATTGTTCAAAACTGAAGGTCATAATTTATCTTTGCTACAGTATATAAATGAGGGTATTCCAGGGAAATATGTCATGCTTCTGAACAGAATCTATTATACTCCTGGTAATGAGGTAAAAGTGATGAGAAGTAACAGTTATACATAAAGAAGAAACACCTATTGATAGGAAGGTGCTTCTAAATCTTCCCATTAACAGCAAACTGTTGTGAAACAAATATGTGATACAAAAGTTCCCTTTAACCAGAACATCTGTAATTCTACAAGTAAAGTTTATATGACCTATAATCAGCAGGACACATCTCAGCTTTGAGAAGCAATATTCTCAAAAACTGGTTCCTATCCATCCTAATGCTGAAACCTTTTAATACATTGTACACACCTCATGTTTGGTGACCCCTAACCATAAATTCATTTTGCTGCTACTTCATAATTGTAATTCTGCTACAGTTATGAATTGCAATATAAACATGTGATATGTAGGATAGCTGATATGCAACCCCCTTAAAGGGGGTGTGACCCATGGGCTAAGAGAACCACTATTCTAGTCTCTGCCAACATTTTGTCAGTGAATTCCAACTTTTCACCACATCACCTATAAGATGTTTATATGGGCAAGTAGTAGCTTTTCTCATCGTCAAAGAATGAATTCACCTGAAGGTCCCTAAGATGCTCTCTTATCACGTAACTTCACTCAACCTCTGGTTGGTTTTCTTTGAGTGTGTGTGATTAGAAGCTAGATGATCAGTAACATATTACGGAAGCTAACATTTCATTAATGTTTTGATTTGGAAGCTAACATTTTGTTAATATTCTGAATTGCTTTTCTAATACGGGAAGAACTTGTGAGTGACTATTGCTTTTGGTAGTTTGACTACCTACAAAGTATAAATAGATACCAATAAATAGATATGGCTACTTCATGAATACTCACTAGATTCAGCTAAGTACTCCTTATGTTAGGTATGTAAAATACAGATGATCTGGTTATAATCATGATCTCATTAATTTATATACTAAGTTGACTGTGTAGTTGTTTTTCAACCAAGGATATATTCCAGTTCATAATTGAAAAGATAATTTCCTTGAAATTTTTGTTTTTGGGGGCTTTTTTGTTCATTTTGTTTTGTTTTTGAAAACTTAATGAATTCCCCATTGAAGACAGGATAAAATGATCCTAAACACAGTATTGCACTCTATCTTATGCACCAGACTATGCAAACCCCAATGCCATATGTTTTAGTCTTAGACCCGGTGTGGCTGTATTTAAGGATTGGGCAGTTAATGGTGTAATTACATTTAAATGAAGTCAGAAGAGACCACTGTCCTGTGAAGAAGAGTCTAGAAGTCTTCTCACTATGTGCAAGCCCAAGAATGGCCTTGGGGATACAACTCCTGCAGACTAGGCAGATCTCCAGCAAGCATAACTGCAAGTAAAGGGCTCCAAAGAGATAACAAAGGGAAAAACTTTAAGCTTATGAGGCAAGGGCCTAGGAGGGCTTCTGTTCCAGCAGCCTCACAATATCTGCTCCTCTACCCAAGCTTATCATATAAGAGTGAGGCTATTCTTGACTCTACCAAAACCTGGAGGCCCATTACCCCCTTTCTCTTTGGCTCAGCTATAAAGTGGAAACTTAGGGAATGAAGACAAGTCCTACATCATTATAAACAGACATTTACCTGAAGGTGTGAATGTGATTTTGTTAAAGATAAAATTAGATGAAGAGGATCTATACACCAGGTCATCTAAACACTTAAAACCCCAGCCACCATGAGAAAAATGAATTTTGATCTCCTCTTCTGCTCCACCTTCATTCCTCCTCTTCTGTAGTCCTTTTTCACTTTCTCTCCCAAATCCTTCAACTCCACCTTTCCCTCTTTCTCTGCCCAATCACCGGCTCTAGATTTTATTTATTAATTAAGGTGGGAAGCAGGCTTATAGGAATCACCTAAGAGCTACTTATTCCTTGTTCACAGGCCATCACAGGAAAACAGAATTAACATCAAATACTATCCACCTAAATTATACTAGTTTTAAGTGTGACATGTATGTGTATATGTGTGTGTATGAGTGTGTGTGTGTTTCTTCACTTATAACAAGATTTTTTCACTTTAGCCTTGCTTTGCCTGAGACATTTCTTGCTTTTTAATTTTGTACTTGGGAGAAAAATGAACTTGATCAAGTCCTAGAGAGGCTATCTAAGAGTCAAAAAGAGAGGCCTCAGTTGACACTCACTCTACAGAACCTGGAATTTAGTTTTTTATACTTGAAAACTGTTGTGGTAAATCTCCAACTCAAATAAGCCCAGACAATGAAAGCACAACTCAATTAATATGAATACAAGCTGTGTTGGGCAGGTCTACCACTACATTACCATCTTTCCCATATAAGAGACCCCTTATAACTTGCATAAGAGACCCCTTATAACTTGCATTTTCTCCAGGCCAGGTGCTTCTGCTCCACCTTCTTTCCTCCTCTTCTGTCGTCCTTTCTCCCTTCCTCTCCCAAAACCTTCAGCTCCACCTTTTCCTCTTTCTCTGCCCAATCACCGGCTCTAGATTTTATTTATTAATTAAGGCAGGAAGCAGGCTTATAGGAATCACCTGAGAGCTGACTTATTCCTTGTTCGCAGGCCCTCACAGGAGAGCAGAATTAACATCAAGTACTATCCACCTAAATTATACTAGTTTTAAGCTATACAGCCAATAGTTGGCACAACAGAAACTATTAAAATAGGCTTGCCTAAAGAAATGCAAGTAGTTCATGGCATTATTATGTGATGGAGGGTCACTTTTATCCCTTCCTCCACTGGAGCTCTTTACATAGCCTAGCTGGCCTCAGCTTGTGAAGCTCCTCCTCTGAAGTGCTAGGATTACAGACTTACAGACCTGTACATACACATCAGGAGGCTTACAGCACTTCCTGTATTACAATCAGCATGTATTCAGCCATTGCTGAACTTCTGGTCATAGATTTAGAGCTTTGTGGTTATGATTTTATTGAATTTTCAGACTAGACTGAGGATAATGTAACTTCTGTGATACATAAGGAACAGAGGTCAGTGAGTAAACTGATATTATTAGGGCAAAGAGTTTAGAATAAGCATCACTAATATAGCCACTCTTTTAGATACCAAGTCCACATTTGCTTAACCATTACAAATCAATAAATCATCTTGGCATTGTAATATGAACCCATTTTTAGCCTATGAAGACACTGGAAATTGCTAATCAAATTGAATTAAATATAACTTTTGACCAAAGTGAATTCACAAAGTTTATTACTTGCTGGTACAATTTCTATGCCTGAAAAGACATTATAAGAGAAACAGGACAAAGACTATTTCAATCATAAGTGATAAATTTAATGTTTGATAGCATAATCAAGTTGTCAAAAGCTTGGTCACTGCTTAAAGGGCTAATTATATGAACCCAGCACTAAAATTTAAAACCTACCACATCCCAAATAGACTTGCTAGTGATAAAGAAAGGATCCCTGAACAAAAAGGCTTAAATTGTAATAAGGATCCAAATGAGTTAGTGATAGCTATCATAAAAATCTGGCGGGCATTCTATTTACAATTTGTAATAAAACTGTCACACATTAAATTTATAAAAGCATTTATCTTGGAAAAGTAAATCTATTTGCCAAGGGCAAGTTAATAACCTCTACAGTTCATTTGAATATATGGACAGAAAGACAGCTTGACTAACAAAGCATGTAAAAAAAAATGATTGAGGAATATATAGGATGCTGGGATATTCACTCAGAAGGGCCCTATGCTCTGAGTGAACAGCAGGGATACTTTCTACATCATCTGAAGTACAAATCAATACTGCGAACAATCCACCCAAGGGATGTGCACACAGAGAAAATGATATTCAAGTGTTCCATTTTCAGAAACAATTAAAAATATTCCCATTTAAGTACTAAAG
>LR749737.1:794206-828982 GCA_902729485.2 Mus minutoides
AAAAAAAAAAAAAAAAAAAAAAAAAAAAAAAAAAAAAAAAAAAAAAAAAAAAAAAAAAAAAAAAAAAAAAAAAAAAAAAAAAAAAAAAAAAAAAAAAAAAAAAAAAAAAAAAAAAAAAAAAAAAAAAAAAAAAAAACCGAAAAGAAAAGAAAAGAAAAATACAATGATTCTTCTTGATCTTAGTCTGTTGAGAATACAAAGAAATGTTTTTGCATCTTCTGCAAATAATCCCCATAGACAATATCAGCAGGTAAAAAAAGACATTGATTTGAACATATGTAATTTTTGAAATAAATTAGAAAATATTCAGGTTCTGTTTCTGTTATTGCCTAGATAAATAACTTTAAACAATGCTAAGCTTGATAAATCCCCAGGTAATAATCTGTTGATAACTACAATTTGCACATATGCTGTACTAAATGGAAAGTAGTATTTACTACTTGGATAGGAATCTAAACTATCGTTAATTATATCTCTTTTGTATATCAAGTATATTATACCCAGTTCTAGATCTAAATATCCAGAGAAATTGATTAACAATGTGCATCTCCATGCCAGACAAGGATAAAAGCTGTATTGCTACTCATCTGGACATGCAAGTGTAATTGTTACCCTAACTACAAGCTGAGGTCATATTTCAATTTGTACAGGATGCATTTAAATCACCTTTAAAGTATTGGCATCTTTCCACTGCAAGCTATTTCTTATATATTCTAAATTAGATGTATAGCATGCACACCATGTGAATTACAATAATTATTTGCTTACTTAATATCTAGTTAGTATTTATGGTTAAGTAAATTATTTCCTATAATTGACTATTAATACCATATACCATTATACTCAGTGTTAGTTTCTGGTTTTATGACCCTTCCAAAAAAAGCAGAATATAAGAGAATGCCAATAAGTTCCATGTCTTATATACAATCACAATATTTCTAGTTTTTAAAACCTGCTTGTACATTGCCAAAATTTCCTTGCGGAAATTGATACATTTTCAAAAATTAAGTGAATTATAATTTATTTTTAGAAAAATTCAGAGTAGAAAAAATTCAATTTTGGAAGAAATGTATGTGGAGTTCCCATTCTCTTTATTGCCCTCCTCAACCACACTCTCTGGGTGACTTGTACATCAACTCATTTAATAGAGTATTAATTAAAAGCAATTCAAACAAAAATATTCCTGTGGCAATTCTTGAGAAACTTATTGCATACATGTCTGTCCAAAAATCATAATAGGCCCATCACTACTCATCTCTAACCTGACATAATAGCAATATCTGTTATTATGTTTTCATGAATAAGATATAAGATATAAGATATAAGATGATATATATATATATATTATATATATATATATATAAAATACAACCATAAAACAAAATATTAACTGGTAAACAGAAAGCAGTTTAAATTCATCATAATAAGACAGTTTCATCATGTATCAATATTTCTCCTCTTTGAAAAATTTTAACAGCTTGCTTGTAGGCAATGAGTACAGAAAAGTGTACTGTTCTCCTGAGCTATGTCTGCAAGCATGTGCACAATAATTATCTACCACAGAAAATGTTATTCTGTATTAAATTTAATTCTTGTTGACCAAGAAAATCACCTTCGCAAATGCTCTATAGCCAAAGTTTCTAAGCTGTTTGTAATGTCACTAAAATTAACATATGATTAAAACTCCCAGCTCCTTTATTTCTACAGACATATAGGATGAAAACTTTGACCATCATAACCAAATGCCTATGTCCTTTGTAACATCATGCTGAGTGGTCAAATCATAAGCCTCCTAGCATGTATAAAATGTTATGCTCTACATTACTTAGGGGATTATATAACAAATGATATGTTTCATTTTTCCTTGTTAAATTCTGTCAGACTTCCCTTTTATACTGCTGTTAAAAATGTTCCCTTTTCTGATGATTTCTTGGAACCACTGAAACCTCCAGGGATGTTGGTAAGAGATTCTCCAGAAGTCCACAAAACAATACGAGCTCTTGTAAGTCTCTTCTTGCCAGCTAAAACTAGAAAACAAGACCCTACGCCACACACGTCAGTTGCACGTTATAGCACAGGCAAATTGTCAGACAACACATTTAATTTCAAAGAAATAAAAACAGGTGAATACACATCAAGAAATAGAAACACATGAAAGCTGGGGCCGCCCAACTTAAACACTAAGTGGAACATTGAGAAAAGTAAAGACAACCTCACATAAGTGTCATGAGGACTTTTAAAATTACCAAACTTTAAGAGATGTGTTTGGCAAAAGAACTCACATAACATGTACTCACTGAGAAGTGGATATTAGCCCAGAAACTTAGATTACCCAAGATACAATTTGCAAAACACATGAAACTCAGGAAGAACGAAGAACAAAGCGAGGACACTTCGCCCCGTCTTAGAATTAAGAACAAAACACACATGGAAGGAGTTACAGAGATCAAGTGTGGAGCTGAGACAAAAGGATGGACCAACCAATGACTGCTGCAGCTGGGGATCCATCTCATAATCAGCCACCAAATGCAGACACTTTTGCATACGCCAGCAAGATTTTGCTGAATGGGACCCTGAATTAGCTGTCTCATGTGAGGCTGTATACAACCATCTGTATACAGAACGACTATCTATACACAGAATAACCATCTAATCACAGAACAGCCACACACTAAAAGGAAGGTAACAGGTTCTAGGATAGGAGACTTGAGAACAGAGGGCAAGGATGGAGATACTGTTAGGGTTTTAACTTGAAATGTTAGTCATCATGCTAACATGTTTGAACACTTAGTCCCCAGCTGGTGGTGCTATTTTGGTATGCTGAGGAACTTTTAGGAAGTCCAGCCTGGCTGAGGAAAATAAGTCACTAGAGATGGGCTTTTGAAAGTTCTAGTCCCTTCTGATTCCAGCCATTAGAACTAATGCAATAAAAGCCAATAAACATAGGACTGTGTCCTGCTTAGTAACCAGCATACTTATATTAGATATCAGTGCTCACTAATTTGAATGAGGATAGGGATTTTATTTTTTATCACATGGGAGGCAAGGTTATATTGGAAATAATTTTTCTCCCTCAGAGATATACTGAACAGTCTTACAGTAAACAGGTCTGAGGACGGTGACTAAGATAAGTTTCAGAAATGGAGTTTTGCCCATTTACACATTGGGTATGAAAGGAGAAAAAAATAAGCTTATGGCATGAAAGTGGGTCCTTTATTGTAATACTGAATGACAATTCATTACACAGGAAAGGAATGTTTGACAGATGTGTGAACTTTTCTTTGTATCCAAAAGGATTTGCAACAGATGCAAACATTTAAAACAAACAGAGTGTGACATGTGTCGATTTCAGACAAAACTGTTCCTAATTCTTTTTCTTTACTTTTGAGAATTTATACATACATACAATAAAATAAGGTCAGACATTTGACAAAGAATTTTAAAGTTCTAATTTTAGCCAGATACCTTATTCCCTTGAAAGATCAAAGAGTCATATGTAGATTCTAGGATTTTTGTAGAAAGAAATAAGTAGGGAAGACTAAAAACCAAATAGCTATAAAGAGAGTGAATGGAAGAATAAAAATGAAGAATTGACCAATAAGAGTTGTTACATATTATATGGTCAAATAAGGAGGGCAAAGAAATATTCTTCCTGACAAGCTCTAATAACACTGTGACCAAGTTGTTTGGATGATTTAAGTATGGCCTTGCTGAGAAGCAGAGATAGGCAAGATAACCTCCCAGTGTCCTTCCAGTCCAGACATGCTTTATACATCTATTTAAATATTCTCTACAGGCCAGCTGTCATTGAGGAAACCAGGAATCCCTACTGAACACAAAGGGAGGTCCACACCTGAAACAGATGAATCCATTATCAATTGATCTTCCAGGTACTACATGCTTATTAAGATTTGAGCATTTAATACTCTATGCCCTTTACATTATCATGATTATTCAGGTTTGTATTTGCATAAACTTTTCCTTGGCCAATGGATTAATGCTCTTTGTTAAAACCCCTTAATCACTAAACAGATTAGTCCCTTGATAAGACCATAATTAAAATTTTTTTTCTCTAAACAATATTATGAAAAACCATATATGAAACATTATATACTAAATATGCATATCACAGCATCCTTACATCAATGAATAGCAAGGAAGGGATGAGATTGGCACATGGACAAGTAATGGTGTTAACTATATAAATGAACAAAAGCAGTTACTATTTTTGCATTCAAAATTTGAAAGAAGGTCAGATTGGAAGTGACAAACAATATTAGGTTCACCCATAGCAATCATGAGACAGACTAGGCTATTTTCTTACCCATGACAATATCCATTTTCCCCATAATGGTAATGTCTTTGCACTTTATAATCTGATAGAAGCCTGTGCCATAAACTTTTAAATTAACCTGGTTTACAAGGTATAAATATAAGCTAACTAGGACACTCTAATTAACATAGTGTCAAATGAGTTCATGTGAGCCATTTTAAAGTAATGTGTCTAAGCTTTTAGTACTAACATATTGATTTTAGATAATTTAAAGCATTAGATAATTGCAGATACCAATGTCTATGCTAACAATAATTGCTGAGTAATATGATTTAAAGTGCTTAGAAAATCTGACTCAGCCCAGTGACAGCTGTTAGGGCCACCTTGAACAATACATACTTCGTCTTTATTGCCATCGACCTGGAAGGCATTTGATTTTATTAGTTTCCAAATGGGCACATCAATATTTATTTAAAAGAGCATTTGTACTGTGGAGAACCTCTCTGGAAAGGACAGCAGGAACAGGGAAATCAGAGACTTGACTTCTCACAGTGTCTCTTCTAATGATTTTTTTACTGACTTAAAACTTTTGGTTATTATTTAAAAATATCAGTGAAATAAGAAATTGCCAGTCATGTAGCTAGGGACTTTTGGCTAAACCATCAAGGTAAGTAAGGGGCAGAGTTGAGAGTTTGTAGAGTTATAGGTTTTAGAGTAAATGGTATGTTTTAACAGGTAATGAGACCTAGGAGCCATAGCCAAGCATAAATTTTGTATTTGATGTTGGACAATCAATCTCTCTCTCTCTCTCTCTCTCTCTCTCTCTCTCTCTGTGTGTGTGTGTGTGTGTGTGTGTGTGTGTGTGTGTGTTTGTCAATTGTCAATAGTGCAGAGATTAAGCTCTGAGATGCTAGGTAGAGGAAGCTTTATGATTTCTGGAGCTTCTTCCTGTGACTTTAGAAAAGTAATTGTCCATAGCCTCAGATTCACCAGTGACATAGATACACACACATACACACACACACACACACACACACACACACACACACACATACACACACACCCATAGACAAACACACATCTCCATATTATTTTAAAGGAAAATGATGAGATGTATTTAAATATTTAACACAGAACCTGACATAAAAGAACATTACTTTTTCCTTTTATAGAAAATAACTTCATGAAAATAACTTTTTCATTCCCCCACTGGGGTAATTTAATTGACAGTTTTAAAGTTGAGAATGAAGTCATGAACAAAAGATCATACAGAATAATATATAACTTTGCATAAAAATGACATGTGGAAATACTCATTTAATGATATTTTTTAGGCAGGAATGGAGTCTTAGAAGTAAAACTGTTGATTAGTTAATACGGGATATAAATATTATCCAAAATGGTGCTGAAAACAACACAGTGAAATTAATTTATAGGATGCATTATGCCAATTTTTAGGTCTTCATTTTCCTAAATTTTCTCTAGTAAGAAATGGCAAAGGCATCAAATTTGGGTCATTATGTCCTTTTTTATCTCTGTTGATCTTAAGACCTTTATTCAAATTGCTTTGCTTATGCCATGTATGATTTTGCCTTAAATCTAGAATCCTGACAGATCTCTACTATAATCTCCATGCAACAAACCTGTCTTTAATGCTAACTTTTTTTTTTTTTTTTTTTTTTTTTTTTTTTTTTTTCCTCTTTATTGAGAGACCCAGGAAACATTTTTTTTTTTTTTTTTTTTACTGCTTTTCTTTTCCCTGCCAATTTCCCTGAAAGGGCATCTTACACCTGCATCCTTCAGTTCTGCCATTCCAACTCTGTGTTTGCCTTTTACAGTGTGGGCTCTTCTATACCCAGTTGCCTGAAAAGGCTCTTCAAAGGTCACCAACTGCTTCCACGAGATTACAGAATTTGGTGATCCTCTGCTGATTCCATTTCAGGTCTTGGCATTCTTAATAGAGCCACTGTTAATTTGACTTTTCTGTTTTATCTGTGTTTTGTGTTTACAGCAAAAAGCCTGTCAGTGACTGACTGTATCTTAGGCAGAAAGTTGGAGCTGTAAATGTGAATTGTTAATGTAGAGAGCATGATATTTGTTTACAGAAAAGGAGTTTTAACAATCAACATGGTCAAATATGTGCAAAGATTTTGGGGGTTTGGAGGCAAGAAGTATCAATGATAAATACATACTAAATGAAAGTAAGGTTAGTTACCCTTGCAATTATTATTAATTTCCTAGAATTTCTGCAGCAAAATTTCTCAAGTAGAATATGTGAAAATAAAATATACATATCCTTTCTAAGTTCTCAGGGATAGAAGTCTGAACTATAGGTAGTGATATATTTGGTTTATTTGGCTATAAACAAACAAAAAAGAACAACAACAACAACAAAACAAACAGATAAAGTAGAGAAGCCAAACTAACAATTGCTCAATTAGGAATGCCAACAACTGAAATTGAATCAGTAAAGGACCAGTAAATGTTCTTCTCTGGAAGAAATATAATCCTATCATGTCTCTCTTATCTGCCGGCATTCACTGGCAGTCTGTGTTGTTCTTTAGATAATAGACAGATTATTACAATGGCTGCCTTCTCAAGCTTCCATGTGTGCATTTCATCTACACTTGCTTTTTATTTTTTTCTGAGACAATCAAGTTAGAGCAGGTCTTTTATAAGTTTTCTTCTTGATCTCTCCAAACCTCATTTCCCCAAATAAGCTCTTAGTCAAAGGCAATATTGACATCTAGTCATATATTAATGAGACATAACTTAATATGTTTCCAGTCTTCTGAGAATACAGATGACAACAGTCATGAACTAAATATCACAACTAGGCAAAGACAATCAGAAGTATGCTTGCATTTGTCAACAATAATGAAAATAATCAAAAATAAGTTTTCAAGAAAAAAAATCCAGCTGGGCATGGTGGCACACGACTTTAATCCCAGCACTTGGGAGGCAGAGGCAGGTGAATTTCTGAGTTCAAGGCCAGCCTGGTCTACAAAGTGAGTTCCAGGACAGCCAGGGCTAAACAGAGAAGCCCTGTCTTGAAACACATACACACACACACACACACACACACACACACACACACACACAGAAAAAAATTCAGTGTGCAATAGGAATGCTTGCATTAGTACTCTGGATAGGAACAGTGACAGTATTAGAATTTATACAGGATGAAGATTTTGCAGTGTACTAAGAGACTAAATTTCACTATGATAAAACAGGCTTATCAGTAAGTCTGTTGCTATAGTTTAGCATAGGAATGACGTAGCCAGATTCATGCTTTACTGATATTTGTTACTCCTTGGAATGAGTGGGTATGGTCATTCTGATAGAAGATATAAGAAGAGTTAGACACATGCAATTTAACATTTAGGCACAGAAACATAAATTGATGATGATTGAAAGAATGAAGGAATACATGAGAATCAATGCTGGTTCTTATGAGGAGAAGATGACAATATTTACTGAGATGAAAACAAAAGGAGGAGACATAATATATATGAGAATTACAAATGACATGATAGGAAAATCTGTGAAAATGAAAACAATGCTCTCAAATTAAGCATGTGTCAGTTATACATACAGCAAGGACATAAATGGTGGACGTAGAAAACTCCACCTTTCTCTCTCTCTCTCTCTCTCTCTCTCTCTCTCTCTCTCTCTCTTTATCTCTCTCTCTCTCTCTCTCTCTCTCTCTCTCTCTCTCTGTCTGTCTGTGTGTGACTACTTGGATAATAACTCTTATAATATATCTTTAAAGCTCTGAAAACATCCCCTAAGTTTGAAATGTTCTTATACTCTCCACAGGGGAAAGAAACTAACAAGTGAAAGAAAAAAATCAGAGTAAATTTAAAAAAAAATAGGAAAGGAATGATAGAGAAGAGATGTTTCAAAACCAAGTCCAATTCTGTTCAAGGCTATGAAGAAATAGAGGAACTTGCTGGTCAACTCTTGGTGTCAAGAGAACTGGTATTCCTAATCATCTGTAAGAGTATTGGGTTATAGGCAACCAAAGCATGTACAAATAACTAATGAATGGGAAATTAATAGAGAAGTCAAGAGAAGGAAAACTCTCATTGTGGCGTGAGTAGAAACAATGCTATTCATACTTAGAAACAGAAAAGAGCCCAAGAGATGGGTTCACTTTCTTGGGTGAGTTAGCTAGTAAGTCTCTGCTGGTAGAAATGGTTCCAAGGCAAGGGATACTGGAAAGGACAAACAGATTGGGCTGGTGAATAACAGCCAAAGTTGTCAATCATTTATTTGGAGAACAAACAATATATTCTTGCAATGGCACTGTTAAATCATCATATACTATTACCCAAATATTTTTGTCACTGAAATGCAATATGCTTTATGCTGTAAACCAACAACTGGGGTTATTTTATTGGGGTAGGGAGGAAATAAAATATTTTACTATCATCATTTTCTGTAACAAAAAGGACCAACTTCCATAGCTAATATTGACTACCTGGCTAATGACTCTACTTAACATCTTCTAGTAGCTTCTCCAAACAATGTTCAATGTAAGTTTTCTCATAAAATCCCTTTCTCTTGAAACTTCACAATCTCTGTTAGTGGATCAAATGAAGTGTTAGAAGGAAGACATCATTACTATCTCTTTAGAAACTTCTAGGCTGGTTACTAATCTTTGTTCCTTGTTCAGGAAGAAGCCAAGAGACAAGGATCCTAGGCAAGCCATAGGCTTTCTTCTTCTCTACACTGGAGTCAGCACTGGGAAATGTTTAATTTCCCTTCTCCTGCCTGATTGCAGTAATTCTTTTTTGTTTCATTTCTCTCACTCAATTAAATCACTGCAAATGCAGCTAATAAGCAATTATTAAACATATGGAAATATATTCCATTTTGCAAGTAATCAAAGAGGTTCAAGTTCAAATATGGTTCACAGATTTAAAAAAAAATTAAAGCAGAAACTATTTTTGTTCCTTTGAGACAATGTCTCACTATGTAGCCCTGGCTCTCCTGAACCTTGCTATGTTAGACCAGGTTGAAGCAGAACTCAGATACACCTACCAGCCCTTTCCACAGGAATGCTAAGAGTAAAGTTGAGCATCACCACACAAGGCTCCTAAAACATAAGCTTTAAAGCAGGCTATTTCAGAGAGTATACCTATACTGTTAAAGTGTCTGTTTGTGAAAATAGGTTTAATGTTTATATTTGTGTTTGCTTATCTGTGACAATATATAGAGAATATTGTTTGGAAACCTCTCTTCAATTCTTACATTTTTTATTGAAACATGAACCTGACCTTGCCTTCTTCCATCACAACTAAATCCTGTTTGCTCCCATCTAAATTATTGTTTGTGTTTTATTGTTGTTATTGCTTCATTTTTAAAATATTTTAAAACTTAAGTTATTTTGAATATTAGATTGAAATCATAAATATTTCTACATACCAATTGGGTATCATTGTGTGATGCTTGATAGATCTATCGATTATATCCTGTTTAAATAGACTCCAGCATGTCTACACATTTAAACATTTATCAGTTACCTTTTGGTGGAAATATTAAAAACCTTTTACCTTTCTGAAATAATTACCATATTATTTTTTACCAATGATCAACCTATAATTAAGTCAAAGGCACACTAGGACTACTTATTCCTATTGAATATTAAGTTACTTTTTAAATATCACTTGTTTTGATGAGATAATCTCAAGTCAAGACCTATAGAAGTATTGCATGCTCCATTATTCTATTTGAACATCATTAATGACATGGTAACAATCTTATGGAATTTGTTAGGTGAGATACCATGTCATAGGAACATGTCAGCTGTTCAGCAGTCATCCAGTTAATGACCAAAACAAATATTTCTTCATGGATATAGAAAGTACAAACCAAAAGAGTTCAACTGAGCTATATAGTTGCCCATATACTGGTGAGCTTAATAAAGGATGGTTATTTTATGCCATGAAGTGGTTAAGTTGTTATAGAGCAACAGTGGAAAGATGCAGAGTTATAACCGAGTTAAATATATATGATCGGAGAGAATATAAGTCTGTGGTTTTGAATATTACATTTGCTTTATGACATAATACACTATACAATAAATAACAGAATTTTTAGTCAAATAAAAATAATAAATTCTCTTTGTCATAAAAAATTAAATTGACTTTCTGAATAGATTAGCTTAAGATTTAAAGATAAGCAGGCTTGATTATACACACACACACACACACACACACACCAGCTATACAGTATAAGAACTTGAGTGAACTTAACCTCTATGAATTTACTTTTTCCTCTATGAATTATAGTTTGCTAATATCATCCTCATATGGTATTGTGACTATAGTAAAATAAATCTTTAGAATATTTAGGAGATGAGTAATCTTAAAGGATTTACTTTTTCCTACTATTTTATTAGTTAGTAGTAGATTCATATAGTTTTGATCTTTTTTTTAAAGTGGCTGAATGTGATAGGTCTTCATGAGATCAATTTTGAATGAATAAATAATGAACAAATGAATCACAAAGAAATGAAAGACAAGAATGTCAATTTCTTATTGATGCACTGTTACAATCTGCCTCTATTTAAAAACTTATTTATTTTTTATTTTTTTGGTTTTTTCGAGACAGGGTTTCTCTGTATAGCCTTGGCTGTCCTGGAACTCACTCTGTAGACCAGGCTGGCCTCGAACACAGAAATCTGCCTGCGTCTGCCTCCCCAGTGCTGGGATTAAAGATGTGTGCCACCACGCCTGGCTCTAAAAACTTAATCTTAATATATGCTCTGACAAAAAGACAAGGAAATGTGAGATTTTAAAACCTGACCAAAACCTTTAAAATCTAACCACTAAGTAGTAGAGTCTAATTCTTTTAAGTAGTAGAGTCTAATTCTTTCTTCTTGGGCTTGCGGTTATCTAGAGAACTATTCGGCCAATTACATAGCAAAAGTAATATTTTATGGCTACCAGAAATGCTCCTGCTGGGTTGTTACAGCATTTCTTTTATTTTATTGACCTACCTTGTAAGAAGTCCAAACACTCTGAGCTTGCTATCATGGAGATAGCCATGTGGGCATCTGATGGATAGTGCTATCTGAGTCAGCCATCAGCTGTCCATGCAAAATTACCCAGCCTAGAGGGTAACAGCTTTCAGATATCCTTGAATAGTTGATTTTACCAAGCAATGAAATGAACATTCCTTAGGACAGAAAAGTCACCTAACAAAGTTATGCCCAGATACATGACCCAAAATAGTCACTGTTATGCAATACTACCACTCAGCTACCATTTCCAGGTAATTGTCTGTATAGCAATAGAAACAAAGAAAAGGTAGGAAGTATTTCCAGTTATAACATAATCCAAATGTGTGCTACTGCAAATTTAAAACCATTCTGTAAAACTTATTTAAAAAAAAAATCTAAAGTCATTTTGGGGGACATAAACTATTTCCAAGAGTAATTATAGTCTATGAAAATTTATTAATCTTAAATCTCTAATTGACACTTCTGAATTTTGAATCAATTATGATCACACAAAAGTTGTTAGCTGAGGCTAGGGTAAGGCTCAGTAGGTAAAGTGCTTTCCGCCAAGCACGCTTGCCTGAGTTTGCATCTTCACTCGTGCAAAAGCCAGGCATGAAAGTGTGCTGAAGAGCCAGAGACAGATGGATCTTGGAAGCTCACTGAGCAGTGTATCCAAAAAAAGGTGTGCTTCAAGTTCACTGTAATATCCAGTCCCAAATAATTTAGAGAATGATACGCAAGCTCTAGTTTCCATAGTGAAGTATAACTGCACAGCTACATACCTGCACACCAACATTACACACACACACACACACACACACACACACACACACACACACACACTTTATTTCACACTCACACCTTAGTGAGTCATAAAATGATAAAAAGCAGCTTAGAAGTAAAAGAATAATGTAACTTTCCATGGTCTAAGGATTTAGAAGGCTTACAGGAGGGACACCGGGGTTAATCAATACTTTAGCACTGCTTGGAAGTTATAATCACTAAATTGGGTAACAAAACCTAATCCTGAATTGAGTCAATTCCCGTGTTTGCTCAACTCGTCATTCCTCTGATTCAGGAAACTGTCGCTGAATATAATAACTAAAGAGTCTAATCTAATAGATTTCTTTCTCATATTTGAGAAGGCAACACAGAGGAAAACTGCATTTTAGGTTTCTGGGTCACGAATTGAAGGCTATATGTGTTAAGGCAGATTGCCACAAAGCATAAGGAACAGACCATAAAGAAATAAATAAACAGTTGGAAAAACCAATTGCCCAGCAAAGGCCAACATAAATGGGTTATGTTCTGCAGAGAATTCAGGGGAATTATGATTGTTTTCTCACTGAAAATATATTAATTCAAGATACTGGCTGCTACAACTCAATTATCCATCCATCAAATGGGCCTAACCCTGCTTCATTCCAAACTAAGTATGCCATAGTGACCTTGTCCTCATGAACTGACCTAAAAAGAAATCACTTCTAATCTTTCTTTCTTATTAATGCTTGTTATAAATAAAATAGGCATACACATAGAACTGAATCAAACATGTCTGTGACACAAATACATGGGTGGTGATTGGGCAGTTGGTCTCTGAATGAGCTACATAATATAAAAAAAATGTGGCGTGCTGAGATGTTTTATGGGGTAGAATATACTCTCCCTACAGATGATATCACATTTTTCTCTATATCCTTTTCTTTTAGGACATGAAAGGTCAAACATTTTATGATTGGTGTGAGATATTTTTAATTCCATGTCAAAATGGCACAGAAGTTAAAAGCTAGCCAGAGAGTGAGGAAATGACTATTAAAGAGAGAATAAAAGTTTTTAACCTTTTCCAAATAGTTCGCCAGAACCTTGGTGAGTATTTGAAAGAAAGGGAGTTGAAATGTTCTATTTGAAGCACAGGAAATATCCTAGGTGTAATTAACACACACAAAAGATCATGTCTTCAGAAAAAAAAATACATGAGTTATCACATTTCTAGGCTGCATGTATCACATGTAAAAAAAAAAGGGGGGGGGGGGATTGGTAAGAGGTTACAGAACACCAAATCCTCATCATTTCAAGCCATGGTTTTCAAACAACGGCCAGGTCTCCTGAGTAGGCTTATTTGAATCTTCATCATGTGTTGACATATGAAGGTAACCATATAGTATGCATTTATATGCTATATTATACAATTTTACCCAAAGCCAACTTAAAAATATCAATCAAATGTCATCTTCCTGTCCCAGCTTCTTGAGTAAATTGAATCACAGGTCTACACTGCCAAGCCTGACAAATGTGGAATTGGGATAAGGCAAAATCTGGCAAAGAAGATTTTGTCCTATTATATGTAGTAATCTCAGGGACATCCAAGGAAAACAACATTTAAGCTAAAACTCTAGAGATAATCCACTTGCTGACCACATGGGATACATGAAAGATGTATCCTGCCTATAAGTGATTAGTGTTATGAACACGGTTGAATCCTTTAGCCCCTTTCCTGTCAAGAGATAAAGTATTCCAGTGAGAACTCCCACGAGATGACAAAGAGGTTGGTAACAGAAGACAAACTTTCTCTTGTTAGCCATTTCAATAGATGTTTCAGGACCTTGCAGACTGACAAGGAGTTTTTAATCTTTTCCTCTGTAACATGGAAAATGAAACATTTTGGACTGTTGAATTATATGATCTTACTCTTCTTTTAAAAATATTTTACTGCATGGAGTGAGAGAAGGGTCCCAGCCAATCAGTAACCTTTTTGAGATGTAAGGCAAAGAGACAGTGTTATATTTAGACCTTTAGTGTTCCAAAAGGACTCATGTGTTGAAGGCTTGATCCCCAGCTTGTGGCATTATAAGGAAGTTTGGGAACTTCAGGTGGTAGGGACTAGTGGAAAGAAGTAGGCTAGTGGCGATGCATGCTTGAAAGGCATGCATGATGATTACAGCCACAACCCTACCCCTGTACTTTATCTTTGCTTGCTGGACGTAATGAAGTTGACAGCCTCATCCAATTAATATATGCATACTCTATATATGATATGTCATGTCTATGCAGTAGCAATAGTTGTCTATGCATTGAAATCTCAGCGGACAGGTATACAGTTATCCTGTCTGCAAGTATAGCAGAGTATCATTAATAGTGTCATAGACTGGTGCTTGCCCTTGTGATGGGTCACAACTTGGACCGGTTATTGGTTGGCAACTCCTTCAGCCTCTGTTCCATCTTTGTCTCTGTATTTCTTTTAGACATGACAAATTTGTTGTCAAAAGTTTTCTGGACAGGTTGATGTCCTTATCCCACCATGGAGATCTTGCTTGGATTTAAAGGAGGTGGCCTCTTCAGATTCCATCGCCTCTATTGTTAGGTACTTCATTGATTCCTGGGAGCGTCTCCCATCCCAATTCTCTCAGACTACCTAGAGATTCTCCCTATCCTTCTCTCCTCAACCCTCCGGCAGTTGGACTTCAAAGGAGTGAGATAGGCTAACCATCTCTTGGGGCTTATTCGTATTGTTATTCTATGCTGCCTCCACTTGTTATAATACCATGTGCTATATAGCAGCCCTCAAGCCCATGAAACCCATTTCACTAATGATGATTTAGCTTCCCTAAATTCCATCAGGAAATATATAGTTTTATTTATATCTTATAAAAATGATATTTTTTGTTTTTAAATTCTATTTTGGTTTTCTATAGAATTTTATAGTGCAATTGCAAAACCTCTAAAGAGCAAAGGTCCCAGTAGATCGTGGCCACAGAATCAATTAAACAGAACTCACATGGATTCTTAAGAGGCTGAAGCAGCAAGCTTAGTGCCTTCATGGAACTGCAGCAGGTTCTCTATGTATCCTATGGTTGATAGCTCCGTGGATTTGTGGGCCTCTTAACAGTGGTAACAGGTGTGTCTCTGACTCTTTTGCTTATCCTTGGGACACTTTTCCATCTGTTGGGGCCATTCTCTTGTCTTATTTTATCTCATTTTGTTCCTGATTAGCTTACATCTATTGGAGGTCAGCTTGAGACAATTTTATGTCTAAATTTTAAGTCTATAAATTTTTTAGGTTTTAATATTTTTAAGTCTACAATTTTAGTCTAAATTTTAGGTCTATACTTTTTAAAGTTTAACAAATTAAAAATATATTTTCTTAAAAAAATTAATTCACCTAAATAATTGCCTATGACAGTCATTTATTCCAAAGAAGAGATTATAGCATATCATATAAGGAATTTGTCTGAAAACAACTTTTGAGCATCCTTCCTCCTTCCTAAGAGATTAATGATAAACCATAGAATGTAGTAGTACGCCCTAATAACAATAATAAAAATAAAACATAACGTTGCTTCTCCTACACAACTTGAGCTCCAGATTTCCTCTCTAGTTTTTTCTATTCCTTCCCCAAGAGTATATTCTTAAAGTATTTCTGTTATACCCTGGTTTGTCATTTACTAACCTAGACCACTGCTATTTGACTTTCATCTAAATTTGCTGCAGGGTGAAAATTTTGAGTTCAACATGTAACTTCCATATCTACAATTCATCAGCCTCCCATCGCACTCAAACTTCCGGCTGTGGCTATAAGAGATGGAAAGGCTTGAAAGAGAAAAGAACCACTCGGCAAATATTAACTACAACAAACAATGTCTTCTTTCTAATACTGACAAAGATCAGGCCCAAAGTTGTCATTGTGGGTCTGCAAGATAAAAGCCTTTGCATTTTGCCAAACGTCATGACATTTTAAATATCGCTTGTTGTTGGGCAGACCTATCTTGATGGGATTTTCAAATACTCAGTCATACCTTTAGATATAGCACAACAGAGCAGAAATGCAGCAAATTACCCAGAAACAATTTGGGGAGCTGGCAAGCAGTGCTGCCTGCTGGCTTGTGAACAGTGTGGGTAATTTGCTACTCAACTCTCCTCTATTTGCCTCAATAAATTGTAGGGTACTTAGAACCCTACTATCTGTTATCCATCTGTCTGCATTTCTCTGCTCGGTCAGTGTCTAACAGTAGACAGGCTTCATTGTGTCTACCTTCCTCTTGCAGCTGGCGGGGGAGATATGAGAGAAACAGTTTGGAGGGGGCGGGAGCCACAGTTGGTACATGAAATAAAAACATCTCTTCAGTCAGCATGGAGAAGGAGGAGAGGTGATGACCCCCAAAGAAAAAATAGAAAGGAACACTAGGAGGACATGTCAACCAAATTATTTTATAGTTCTAACAGATGAACCAACTAAGGATGATTAACCCTTGTATTTAGTAATCAATGCGTTCATAAAAAGACAGGTAAACAAAGCCATGCACATTTATTCAGTCCAGCTATGTCTTTACTCATTCTGCCTTTGCTGTTTCATTGAAGTGAGATTGAATGTTTCCGAGTGTGTGTGTGTGTGAATTTGAAAAGATATAATTAAATCCAATGATTCAAGAAAAAAAGGTTACGGTTTACATATTTGAAAAAGCAACTTGAAATTTCTCATTTTATCCAGGTGAATAAGCTTCACAGGCAGGTATAAATCATTCCTCATCTCATCTCAGCAGATTTCTTACTACCTCTTTCCAAAAACACAATGAAGGTCCTCTTCCTAATGTGCTGTATAAAATATTTTAGGCATGTATGTGACATTTGGCATTAGTCTTAAACTCATAGCTAATCAGAACAACTAAAAATAGAAATCTAATTTTATGGAGAAAAGTAGGATTTTCTTACTGTAATATGAAAAGATTTTGAGAAGTTAGCCAAAACATAAAATAAATAAATGAACAAACAAACAAATAAACAAATAAATAAAATCAACAACACATCAACAATAAAATACAGATAGCTCAGCTATTCAGATCAGAGGACCAGGGTTCAAATTTCAGATCCACTTCTAAAAAAAAAAAATGTGTGTGATTTTCTCAACCTTTGATTGATCTTCTGCAAAATAAAAGAGTAATTAGTTACTCTTTATCATAAGTAGAAAAGAAACACTATTTTGTTAACATTTTGAATAGATTTTGAAAGATATTTAACTATCACTCCTGTTTGGAAACAACTAAATGTGAAAACAATAATAGAAACAATCTATTCAGTTTTGGGCACCCTAAGTGCCCCTACCAAGTGCTCCCACTTTCAGAACGAGAGGAAAGCTTTTCACCATCCTTTCCTATTTATCTCAATGTTTTAGACCTACATTCTAAAATTAGTATGAGCATGCTACTGCATTTTGAAGTGCCTAATGGCTCCCTTTAAAGTTTACTGCATCCTCTTAAAAACTGTGTCACTCTCCATTGAATATTTCGAAAACAACTAGAAAATGCTGTGATATTCTTACTGACTCTGTACCTAGAACATGCCAGCAAATCACAAATATCATAATGTAAATTTCCAGTGCTTGGGGATTAACACATACATCAATGGAGTTACAATGAATGGATAAATACATACTCATCAACTTTTTGGAGGTACTGAAGGGAACAGAACTGCTGGCACAGTTATGCGGATTGCATGGAGATAGATGTAAAGCTGTTTCCTTTTTCAACAGAGTATGTGTAGGAACAAACAAAGAAAAAATTAAAGACATTTTAACAAAAACATGCTTGAAATTCAGAGTGTTGTGAGAGACGTTGTGTCTTATTTCTCCAGAAAGGATTTCTGACGGCTTACAATAAAAATCAATGCAATCCAAAGGCATCTACTAAGAACCAGAAAAAACAGAAAACAAATCTAAGTATTCCGAGTGATGATTTCCAATTTGTACAGATGGAATATCTTTCCGGTGAAAAAGAATAACAAAAGAGGATAGTTGGAATTTCTCAGCTAAGCATGGCTCCCTGGAGTTAATATCCCACATGAATCATTTATGAAGGTATTTTTAAGATGAATTGGAATCATACATATATCCAAATTAGGAATTTTCAAACAAATACAGACTTGTTCCTGGCAGTTTCCTGATTGACTCTAGGTATGAACAAGGGTGTCAGCCAGAGCCATTCTAGAGAGCAGGAAGATATGGTATAAGAGTATAAACTTCTTTAACCTCATTATAGACAGCAGGTAAAAAAGCTATTCAGCCATTTCTCTAAAGCTGAGGTCTCAGTAATTGTGTGTTTTTTTTTTTTTAAGATTTATTTTATTTATTACATGTAAGTACACTGTAGCTGTCTTCAGACACTCCAGAAGAGGGCACCAAATCTCGTTACGGATGGTTGTGAGCCACCATGTGGATGCTGGGATTTGAACTTATCACCTTTGGAAGAGCAGTCGGGTGCTCTTACCCACTGAGCCATCTAACCAGTGTGGTTTTGTACACTGAAACAGCAGGAAAGAAGTCCTGAGGACAAACCCCCACCCAGTAAATATGAAAGGACATATAAGGAGATGGATATAGGATTTTTTTTTCCGTGTGTGTGTGTGTGTGTGTGTGTGTGTGTGTGTGTGTGTGTCCACACATATTTTTACTCTTTTCTCATACATAATACATCTTGACCACAGCTCCTCCCCCCCTTCCTCTACTACCAATCTGTGCCTCTCTTCCAGATCCACTCCTCCGCTTGTTTCCTTCAGAAAAGAGCAGGCCTCCCAGGGATATCAACCAATCCTGGCACAATAAGATGCAATAACACTAGGCACAAACTCTCAAATCAAGTCTGGATGAGACAACTCAGTAGGAGGAAAAAGGGTCCCAAGAGCAGATGACAGAATACAGCACACAGAATCAAGTAAGGAGAGCTCAAGTAGACAATTTTTCAAAAGCTTCAGCACACAGAAGCTGCTACATCTGAGACACAAGGCAGCCAGGGTGCATCTCAAGCTTGCAGAAGGAGCAGGCATTGTTATATATAAGATACTAATTTTGGAGAAAAAATACACAAAATTGGGGGTTTTATGAATTCTTCCTCTGCACTTTTAGAGAGCCACTAAAACCATGCAACCTGTGGAGAAGCCACAGTGTAAAGCTATGAAGGATTCTCTGTGTGTCCTGATGTTTTTCACTATTAGTTTAGTTCAATCTTTCCAAACCATGTCCCTAGTCCTCCAATTTAGAATAGAAATGTATATTCTTTGCCATTGTGCCTTGTATGCATGGAATTTAGTTTTTGTTTTCTTGCTTGCTTGTTTTTGTTTGTTTTTTTTTGTTTATTTTTTATGTTATTATATCCCTTTATGAGAGTAACTTGATTCTCAGAAACCACTTTAGACTTTTGAATAGTGTTGAGACTGTTACTAAGCCCAAGAAATTTTGATGGTGAATTAAATATATTTTGTATCATAAGATGGCCATGAGGCTATGGTATTTAATGGCAGAATGTAATGTTTTAAATGAGAAAAGATCCCCTATAGTATTATTTATTTGAACACTTGGTTATAATTGGTGGTGTTTGGGGGGAAGTTATGAACTCTTTATGAGATAGAGACTTTTAGGAAAAAGTATGTCAGTTGATATGGGGTTTAAGGTTTTATAGCTTGAATATATATCATGTTCTCTGTCTCTACCTCCTAGGCATAGATGAAATGTGATATTTCTGCTTCTCTCCTACCAGTCTAGTCTTATGGTCATACTTCCATCCTGTGCCCGCAATGGTGAACTGGATTCTTTGTGAAACTGTAAGCTAAAATAAATGTCACTTCATGAACAGAAAAATAACTAATACATGTATAATTACAGGGTCTCACATATGTTCTCACTGTAGCTCAAAGCCATTGCCCATGTCATCTCATATCTTTATTCTGAAGAATGTCAGCTCTTGCCAGACGAGGCCACTGTTCCATTATTGGAGGTGGTGGATGCTACAAATGCATCTGCTAAAGGTTGTCATGGAAAGAACATTCCAGGGAGAAAATAAACCTATTTGATTGATGAATTATGTCAACCATGGCAACCAGCTTAAACCCCCGTGAATTTTAATTTTCTCATCTATGAAATGACAGAATAGGATAAAGTTTTGGAATGTCAGGCTCTTTAAATATATAGTTTGGTACTACATATAATGGTAGAGCACTTGCCAAAAATGCTTGAGATCTTGGATTCATTCCTTTCTATTCCCAATAGTGTGGTTAAAAAAATAAAGATGAATAGATGAGTGAATAGTAGACAAATGAAAAGTGTACTTCTAAAGCTATTGCTATAGATGAATTTGTATTTTTTTTCCAGGAACACATATTATAGAATTATACCTGACCAGGAGCATTTTGATTTTTAAGAGAATGAAGCAGACATGGTAGAGAAAATTCTTAAATACTAAATGCACTGTAATATCACCTTTAAAAACTCATGGAATCAATGATAAAAAACATTTAGTTAAGCTTCTGAGAATAAACACACAAATTTATATGGATTTGTATCTCTCAGCAATAAGTAATATTCTAAGATCAGCAAATAAGTAACAGATAAATATTTACAATTTACATTATTGTAAAAAAATAAGTAGTTGCTATTTGTGTTATGATAGATATTATTCTTTTGACAATTAAGATTTCTGAAATATTTATTTTGCATTGTAATTGTATTCTACACTTTTGAATACTATTCTATAAAATACTAAAAATATAGTAGTGATATATCTTAATAATTGTATTCTCTGGATATAAATATGATAATATGTTATTTTGGAGAATGTTTCTTTAGTGTGACTAATCTGTTAAAGGAATACCAGTAAAGGAATAAAAGCATTGGGCACAGGTGAATTTATAAGGAGTACAGAAATATAAGTGAAATAAAGTAACATAGAAGCCCCAAAGTCGATGTCTTAGTATTAAGATTACAAAGAGAAAAAATATACTAGCCAGAAAGTTTATTGACACTAGAATAAAATATGGATCTATTTAATATCCTAGTAATGTATTTTTAAAAAATACAGGGACAAAATCATTATTGTTGGCAGACAGTGAATTACAAAAAGAAGATAAACAAAATGGAACCTGGGATTAAAAGTTTCCTTCAAGGACTCTGTCTCCTCTAAGAAGATTACTCTTTAGGTGTCATAGATAGTAGATGGGAGGCATTCACTTACCTCATTTGAAATAAGAATATAAGGAGGGAGTCTGACATATGTTAATTTAAGGGTCTTATATTGATAGATTGCATAGGATTACTCTAAATGTCTTTGCATCTTATTTCTCATGCAGGGATATTGACCATGACTCCAAATTTTGTGTGCATGTGATCTTCCTCCTCTATTCCTTTGTGTCTGCCATTAATGAGTAGGTTGGAAATATGGAAAACAGAGAAAGAAATGGAAAACAGCATGAGATAGTCCAAGGCGGAACACATCATCCGCTTAGCCTAAAATTGTTAACACTGAAGAGATGAAGCCTACAACCACTGCCCGTGGCTCTATTTCAGCTGGAGACTCTGCTAATGACTGCCAGTTTCTAGGAAGGCCAGATTTCCATGCTGATACCAAGAGTAGGCATTCTTTGTGAATAGCCAGAAAATATAGTGTAAATCCCCCAGAATAAATAAAGGAGTTCCGCTTTGAAGTCAGGTTATCTTATCAGTACACATCTATAATTGTTATGCAATAGTTGTATTTCTATCAAATAAGCAAAGTCAATATTTTCACATATTAATTTGTTTTAATTTAAAAGTCCCAAATATACTAAAAAGGGAATTATACTATAAAGCAAAGGACATAGTTGGATGCCAACATAGAACTCAAGTTCCAATTTAAAGGTGATTTTGATTTTGACGTTTCTGTCTTTGAGCAGCCTACAAATTAGAAAGCAGAGAAGTAAGCAGGCATGAGTTTACATGATCCAAATGCTATTACTGAAGGATGCATGTTAGCCGGATTTGTGTTGTCCTGGCTTTTGCCAACACAAAAAGTTTTCCTTGACCAGTGTTCAAGAGTGAGGTCTGAATCTGCTGATTCTTGTCAGCATCGCGTGGCAGAAAGCATCCAAAGGGGACTTTATGATGAAGCATCATATAGCAAGGTAAGAAGAAAGCGAAGAATTCAAGACAAACAGTATGGCACAAGAATTTAGACGACTGGGGCAGGAGAACTGTTTGTCAAAAACAAGCCCCGGAACTTAGTGAGTTCCTGTGAATAGATATGAGGACTAAGTAATTAAGTCCTTGGTAAAGAGCGCTAGCATATGTTAAGTCCCCATGTTGAGTAGTAGCAACGGAAAGGCAATCAAATCTCCTTGAAATAACTTCTCTGTGGCATCAATATTAAACTCTTTCAAGATTATGGCTCCTTGACCATACCACCTTGCAAAAGCACTCCTTAGCCCTGCCTCAAGACCTTCACAATGATAACCAATATTCCAGCACAGCATTTTCTTGGGAGACATGCTCAGCTCTAAAGAAAAGTTTGGGACCAGAGAGAGAGAGAGAGAGAGAGAGAGAGAGAGAGAGAGAGAGAACAAGAGAACAAAGCAAAACTTAACCCAAATGAAGAAAGTCACGGGGGGAGGGGGGGTCCTAGAGCAGCTTCTTCCCAAACCCAGTTTCCATAAGGAAGAGTACACAACACGGCAAGAATAGCACAACAAAACAAAACTCGCAACGTGGCTGTTTCAGGAAAAACACTCAATCCAAGAGTAGTGTTGACAGGGCAACAGGGGATTCTGGACATTTTAATTAATTGAAATAAACTCAAGTGCCTTCTATCAAAGGAGCCCAAAGGAGAATTACTGGTTATTCAATGTTTAGGACATGCAACATTACAGAAGAAGCCTTCCTGGAGAAAGAAGATGTGGGTATTGGAAAGTATGTACACTTACACATTTGAGCAAAATGTGTCATGTGCTATGGACAAGTACCTTCCTATGTGGCGAAGGTATAAGTGTCAAGAGAAGCCGAATGCCATGCCTCTCTTGAATTTAAACTGTGGCATGAGCTTTGGTGTACTGTACTGGAATGATTCAACATAGATGGTTGTTGCTATTTATACAGAGAAATGTGTCAAGGATCAGTCTCAACTTTGCAAGTAATCATCTGAATTGATCCACAATTTATTTTCACATGCCTGTGCTTTTTGTGTTATTTCCCATGTTAATAGGGCTAACCTAGGATTATAGGAGAGGTGGAAGTAACTGGTTATATAGGAAAAATGAAGAAGACAGGAAGCAGCTGTGAAATTGAAAGGCATTTGCTGAATCAAGGTACCATGAAATGAGATGATGATAATGAGAGAAATGGTTTGAGAAAGGGAAGATGAAATTGTTGCCCGAACTGAATGGAGTAATTCAAAATTCATAAATTCAACAAAGCCTAAGATTTTCAAAAATTTGTGTTATAACCTTTAATGGAATAATACCTGTTCCATGTATTAAAAAATGTATTTTAAACATATAAATGATACTAAAATTACCATAAATAATAAAATGTAAATTTTAGAACTACATGTATATAAGATATCAAGTATTTTAAAATTAATTTTAATCATACTATATAATCTTATTTCTACTAACTGGGTATACAGGAAGATTCCATGCTTATCTACATATGAAAACCACTGTTGCAGCCCAGACACTATGGAAATCAGTATGGAGCTCTTCAGAAGTCTATATGCTATAGATACATCAAGCCTATATTCCAAGCTACTTTATCACAGATACTTGCACATTAATGCCTAATTTGGGCATGGAATAAAAAGGAGTATACTTGTCTGTTGCAGGATTTACTAAAATATATGATACATTTTCATGAAAATGTCATTACATAATACAGTACCATATATTTTAGAATAATGGGAAATTTCAATGATCTTGTGTTTTGTCATTAGATTAGAGTCCCTTGAAACTACCACTATTAACATCTTCAAAGCATTTTAAAAATAGTTAACCATACACAGGTACAGATACCAGTAGGGAAATATTCCTAGATCATTGTAAAGCAGGTACTAACAATAATTAGGATGCATAATAATATGAAAAGAAAACTCTCAAGATTAAGTCATGTAACAAGAGGGAGGACTATAGAAATTTTATGAGAACAAATAAAATCCAAATATAAACTTTCAAATTATATTTGAAAAATATAATTAGAGATGATTTGTGTGTTTTCCACATGTACAGTGAATAAAACCCATAAGACAACTTAACGTTCCACACTTAACTTCTATTCCAACTTGGTAGTATATTAAGAAACTCCTTTTATATTTCATGTATCTAACATTTAGTATCACAGAAGGTATATGCCCAATATATGCATTTTACCTATTATGAAAGGAACACCTGTCTGAGTTCATTTTAGCTTTACTCTTTAGTAGCAGTTTATTTTAACAGAATCTCAACTTCATCAAAAATAAAATGATACACAATGTAACCAAAATATACATCATATTCCTTTCACTACAAGATAAAAATAGAGATGAAGGTGCTAACGAAATTACAGAGATCATTCTTTCATTTAATGGGCTCAAACACATATGACATGTCAAGAAGTTTGATAAATGCTGAGACAAAATGAATGAGAACATTCCTCTTGAATACTTTATGGTCACATGTGAGACATGATAAGTCACTTCAGTGGCATATGACAAATTGTACAACAGAGATCCAAGAGCACCATGTGAAAACAGAGAAAATATAATGTCAGATTCAGCCTTGAGGCAGAGGAAAATATGCAGTAAAACCCAGGAAGAAACCAAAAAGGTTTATAAAATAAGAGCTCTCCGAAGAAAAGAAGTAGAAGAGAAATAATTTATCATATAGGGAACAAACACACTTCAATTTTCCAGTGATCCAAATGGCACATGTGGGCTTTCTTCCTGAAAGTAACAGGCCCAACCATATTCATTCTCCTACTCAGAAACACCCACCATGGAGACTTGTGGTTATAATTATTCTGCCAATTAGTCTTACCTTTTGTTTAGTATTTGGCAATAAAAATTAAAAATTATCTCATATTTGTGTGTAAATGTCTGGTAATATTATAGAAAATGACACCACATATAAGACATAGGGATAGATTGAGAATAAATAAAATAATTTTTTTCTGTTGAAAATCATTCTACGCTCTCCCCAAATTTATGAATAAGTCTAGTGCATTCAAGCAAACATGCCAATTGATAATTGATATTATTTTTTTGCTCCAAAATCTAATAAAACTGTGTAGCTCAAAATATTTGAGTGGTTTTGACTAATAATAAAACAAAATGTTAGCACCACCTCCAAATTTATAAAATTCTATTTTATGAAAAAGAATCTGGTAACTTCAAAAAGAAAGAAATCTTAGCTTACTGACTTTGCACATGATGTTAGCAATTGTTAGCATAACAATTATGAGGTAGGATGACAGCTTCAAATTACATAAGATAATTTGTATAGCATATGATAATGATTGTAATAAAAGTTCAAAATGACATATATTTATGAAAGATAATGGCAGGCTGGTTATTATGGCCTCGAAGGATTGCGTGTATTTCTCTGAGATAATACCTTATAGAAGGTTTTCAACATTTTACAGAGACTTTTAAAATAAAATTATTAAAAATTTTAAGTTAAAAGGTACTTAATATCATTCTTAAAATCCTTGTCTCCAAATATGTGGAATCTCTTTCTTTATTGCTTATCTCTTCAATTTTGTCTTCTTAAAAATAAAATCCTAACAAATTGGGAAGTAAAATATTATCACTGATTTTACATAAGGAATGTCTGAAATGATCAGTGACCCTTGTATTGGTAAAGGAACAAGTTCTATCTCCCCAGTGATGCATGTTATCAACAGCATGTATGTAGAGAATATGTTTGGCACATACCAAAACAGAGGAAGTTCCTGATGAATCCTAGCTCAGGTGCATTTATTGTGACTCCACTTTATATTTTACAAAAATAAAAAAAAATAATAATAATAAAATAAAAAAGGTTTAATTCTATAGTGAAATTAAATTACTTGGTTATTGTGGTGGTTCAATTAGGAATGGCCTCCAAAGACTTATATCATTGAATGATTGGTCCATAGGGAGTGGCACTATTAGGAGGTGTGGCCTTGTTGCAGGACTTATATCACAGTGAGGGTAGCTATGAAGTCTCTTATGCTCAAGGTATGCACAGTGTAGCACAGTCTCTTTCTGTTGTCTGATGATCTAGATATATAACTCTAAGCTCCTTCTCCAGTACCATGCCTGCCTGCATTCTGCCATGTGTCCTGCCAAAAGAATAAATGGACTAAACCTCTGAAACTATTGGCCAGCTCCAATTAAATGTTTTCTTTTATAAGAGTGGCCAAGGTCATGGTGTCTCTTCACAACAATAAAATCCCATCCAAGACAGTAATGTTGGATATTGTAGACTTATAGTGGAATGATAGCTCAGATTGTAAATTGTTTTCTATGTAAGCATTAAGAACCTGAAATTGATCCCCCAGAAATGACTTTAAAGGAAGAACACACATGATGATGTGTATTTGACTTTCAATCCCAACTATGCAGAGGCAGATATAGGTGAATCTCTGAGAATCAGTACCTCTCTAACCTACTGAATCAGTAAGTTCAAGGCCATTTAAGGACCTTGGCCAAAAGAGAAAAGAAGAAAAGAAAAGAAAAGAAAAGAAAGAAAAAAGAAAGGAAGGAAGGAAGGAAGGAAGGAAGGAGAGAGAGAGAGAGAGAGAGAGAGAGAGAGAGAGAGAGAGAGAGAGAGAGAAAACCATCCTTAGAAATGGTACTAGAGTTTGAGCCCTGGTATCCACAGAAATCTGAACATACGTACATAGCACTAGCACATGAACATGCACACACCTATATATGTGTACATATACGCATGCATTTACAAATTATATTATGGTGTTAAATATTTGAAGATCAAAGGAGATACTTAATACAAATAATGGGTTTATTTGCTGAGAGCACTTAAGACATGGAGTTGCTTCTCTTTCTTTTCTTAAGCTTTGCCATATAGCCACATTGCTATACAGAAGTTTGCACTTGCATAACACAAAAAATGTAATGATTTTTTAAAAGATTAGTGTTCTGATTTTATAACCTAACAGTGTAATGAATTCTCCTAAGTTTATCCTGTCTATGAATCAGGAAGTTAGACTTATCAGGAAAAGCATCCTGATAAGCACAGTTTGCTATGACAAGTCTTTGTCACCATATTGCCAGCCTCTAAGAAGGATGAGATAAAAGCAGATCCACATGTCCTAAGACATCACAATATGTATGTTCCCTTATCAATAAGTTTTCAGGCAAACATTGATTCACTTTTCTTTATGCTTTCCCCAGCTTTGAATATGCTCATCAAGGGGATTATCAACACTTGCTTGGCACTGGTGATGATATGTCAAATGGATCCAAAAAAGACTCCAAACAGTGCAAGTGCACGTATGTAAGTTTCTGAGGATTTTAGTTTGTCTTCAAGATAAATCTAAATTTGGACTCTTTAAGTATACTTCATCTGAAGACTAGACATGAACCTAAGCTTAAAAATAGATATATAGCAGCCTTAGGGCTACCAAGGGCTCTGGTCAGGGCACAAACAAAAAGCATGGATTTAAAAAGAGGTTGACAAGTCAGGGCTTGCTCACTTTGGAAAGTGTTTTGGTAAAAGTATATTGAGCAGTGTGACAAAATTCGTAAGTTGTAAGCATCTGGTTTATGTTCTGGAAGAAGTAAAGAATGTTCTAGTAAAACAAACACATTGGGTTCCAAATTAGGTAATTCCAGGAATAATTCCATCAGAACTCTAAATCTATTACTTCACAATAGATTAATAATAATTATTAATAAATTAACATAGTATAATCTATTCTAAATATAAGTAGAGTTCCCTCCAACTAGGACTTTGTTTCCAAAAGAACATTGTTTCAAAGACATTCTTAAAGAAATGATAACTACATACAAATAAAAGCTTAAAGAATTTTCTAATATAGGGAAAAGAAAAAAGACTTTCCTGTTAGAGGTCATAACTTTAAGCATCTGATTTATGGTCTGGAAAAAATAGAGTACATTTTAGAAAACAAACACATTTCTGAAGATATCGCCATATTGCTCCCTCCCAAACAAACAAAGAAAAATCCAATAGTTAAATCTACATTATAGAAGATCCCGGAAATTTGTTTATGATGCCCCCCCCCCCACCACACACACACACACACACAAATAGGTCGAAATAAGTTTAGGGTAGGAAATCAAACCCTGAATGATGGTTATGCATGTCAATTCAAGTAGTTAAGACCCTCACAAATGTTCTAACACACCTCCATACCCCCACAGCTGCACACCCCCAGACCTCCAACATCCCACACCCCCATCCTCATATATATATATATATATATATATATATATATATATATATATATATATACACACACACACATACACACACACATGCCCACACCCTCCACACACACACATATACTCACACCCTCCACACACACACATACATACACACACACCCACACACCCCACACACATACATATACACACCCTGTGTAGTTAGCTCAGGTGTATTATTTAGTTGTAAATTATAATCAACTGTTGATTATACATCTTCAGGTAAAGTGCATTGTGTGTTACTCTGGCATAATATTCATATTCATTTTAAATTAACTAACTTTTTGTACATAACTGTCTAATTAGATTTTGCTTTCTTGCTCAACTGAAACATAAGTCAAACAGAATTTCCCGCCAAAACAACTTCTATAGACAAAATACTGTTTCAAACATGTCCTTTATAGCCAGTGAGGATGGGAAAATGGGGAGGAGAGGAGGAGAAAGAGGGAGACTGGGAGAATATAGTGAGAGGTAGCTGAAATCCTGAAGTAAAGTAAATAAATTAATTAATAGTAAAAAAGTAAAAGAAAAGCTCATGATGGTCCTTTAACAATATTATAAAACTCTTAAGTGACCAAACATATTACAAAACAGCATTAAATATAAAATACTCTTCCTAAAAATTCCACAGATTTCAAATATATCATCAAAGAATTAGTAAATTTTAGAAAATAATAATAAATTTTAAACCTAAAAGCTTAAAGAACATAGGATTTTATGCATTTATTGATATAATAGTAAAGAATTTTCTGTGTGGAGTTTGCTACCCTAGGCAAATAACAGGGGCATTTCTAGGTCTACAAGAATATCAATTGTCTTCATTTACAATATATATATATATATATATATATATATATTTAATTGTTCAAACACAGATACACTACACGTATACACATAGAACACACACATACACATTACTCTCATAACTCCCTATCACACAACTCTCTCTCTCTCTCTCTCTCTCTCTCTCTCTCTCTCTCTTTCTCACACAGACACACATACACACACACACACTCACACAAGCACATGTAAACACACTTACACACATGCACACACATACACACACACAGGCACATGCAAACATATACTCACACATACACACACACATACACATACATACACACATATACATACTCACACACACACTCACACAGGCACATGTACACACACTCACACACATAAACACACTCATACACACAGGCACATGTAAACACACCCTCACACTCACACATACACATACTCACACACACAAACATGCACACACACACAGAGTTCTGTTATAAAGTTAGGTTCATTAATTCCACAACTTGAAAGTACCATCTGCTTAAGCGTGGTATTAAGTTTAAGGCTTGGCATACAGTAAAATCCTTGTACTGACAAACATATCTTTCCTTTTCAGTCCTTTCGCTTATATTTAACACACAGGAAGTTTTGATTATTTTTTCTGTGCCTTAGTAATTGGTAACAAGTACTGGTTCATGCCTATAAATTTCCATCCTTGGATGCAGTTCAGACAGGGCCTGGTTAACAAGAAGCCTATATACTACGTCTCCAAAAACAAATCAGCAAATATACTATTTTTGTTTAATTTTGCACCTGTATGGCTTTTCTGAAGTTTCATAAATAGTAAAGCTACAGGGCTTAGACAAGTAACCTTTGAAATGTTGTTTTTCTGTCACTTGAAACACATGGAAGAAATTACCTTTTTATACTCCCATATCTGCTTATATTTAGTATCTGACTTTCTGTTAAGAACACAGCTACTCTCAGGAAGGCTCCTCCATTCTTCAGTATTCAACGCAACACTTTTCAGGTTATGACTTAGAAAGCCAATTCTTTGGAACATTTAAACCAGGAGAACAAGACAAACCAAATATATGAAGTCAGATATGGTAGGTAAATTAAGAAGGTACACCAAGTGATTTTCCTACTGGAATTTACAATCAATTTAAGCATGTGTGTTTTTTTTTTTTTATACATATCATAATTTAATATTTGAGAAGATTTCAGATAGTCTTTAATATAATCTCTTTATTAAATATCTTTTTAAAAGTAAAGATAACAAAACAAAAGATATACCAAGGGTATTGGAAACAAACACTCTTATGAGAGCAGCTCATATCAAGGCATATCATACTAGTCATTCTAGCAGTCATTTCAATAAACCTCATACCCACAGCTTTCATCTCCCCTCCCAAAGTAATTATTGTTGCAGATTTTATTTTAATATTTATGGTTTTATTTTACAATGAAGATTTACTCCAAATTTTTCAAAACATTCTAATTTAATATTCCTCATATGCTATAATGTTTAAATCTCTTAGGAAACTCATAGTTCTCAGTCTCTTTCTTTTGGGGAACCACATTTAGCTGGTTACGTTTTTTTTTTTTTTTAACTTGTTTATTTATTCATTCATTTTACAACCTGATTACTGCCTCCCCTCTAATCCCTCCCCTCACAAAGTCCCTCTAAGCTCTTCCTCCTCTTCTGCCCTGAGAGGTGGAGGCCTCTCTGCTCCCTGACCCCCAACCCTGGCAGATCAAGCCTCTGCAGGCCTAAGCACAATCCTCTCCCACTGAGTCCAGACAAAGCAGCCCAGTTAGCGCAGGATATACCCCAGACAGGCAACAGATAACTTTAGGTATAACCCCACTCCAGTTGTTCTGGATCCCTATGAAGACCCAGTTGTACATCTGCTACATATGTGCTGGAGGCATACATCCAGCCTGTGTATACTCTTTGGTTGATGGTTCAGTCTCTAAAAGTCTTCAAGGGTCTAGGTTAATCGGCTGTTTTTTCTTCCTGTGGAGTTCCATTTAGGGCCCTCAAGTCCCTGACCTAGATCCAATGTTTGGTTGGGTCGCTGCTTCTGTTTTAGTCAGCTGGTATGTGGAGCCTCTCAGGGGACAGTCATGCTAGGCTCCTGTCTGCAAGCAGTGTTATTAATGGTGTCATGGATTGGTGCTTGCCCATGGGATGGGTCACTAGTTAGGCCAGTTGGTCATTGGTTGCCATTACTTCAATCTCTGCTCCATTCCTCATCTGTCTGTCTCTACATTTCTTGCAGACAGAATAAATTTGGGATCGAGAGTTTTGTGGGTAGGTGGTATCCCTATTGCTACAATGGGGTTCCTGCCAGACTACAGGAAGTGGGCTTTTCAGGTTCCATATCCTCAATGCTATGATTCTAAGCTAAGGTCATCTTCATTGATTCCTTGGGATCTTTCTCCCCCCTTTGCCCCCTGGGCCAGCTGCAGATTTCCATTACAATTTCTAAGTATAAATCAATATTTTAGTTTGTTTTCTGAAGTTATGCTATTTAAGATGCTGATTCTAAAAACTGTATTAAAGTCTTTATAGACTATAGCCTGTGTTGTGTGCACACATCACGAAGTGTATAGTGTCCAGTTGTATACACATTTGGAACATGAGAAATTATTTTATGTTGAAACTATTTCTGCTAAGACCTTGGTGATTGACGTGTGACAATATTCTAACTTTGAAATTTTCTTTTTTAAATTCCCGGTTTTGGTTTTATAAAGAGATTTTCTCAGGAACCATATAGTTAGTAGTTTATATAGAAAATGCAAGATAATGTTTTCCTTTGACTTCAATTTTCTAAATATCTTCAAACAACCATTCTCAATTGTTCAGCTTAGATTGAAATATCAGTCCAAGCGTTGTTGACCCCCCATTTAGGCATTTTATATTTTTCCTTCCACAGTAGAATACATGTTAATAACTTTTTATATTTTATATTAGTATTCTTTTGTTTCATATCTACCTCAGAAGTATCTATTATGTACCTAGAAAGAACTCAATCTTGGTAACTTATAGCATCGACTAGAAGCACTATCCTAATATCCACATGCTTTTGCATAGGCATCAGCTTTCTTCCCAGTTGTAGGAGTATCACTAATTGTTTTCATTACAGTGAGTTATGAATAAACATGTTGTAAAGCATTTTGTGGCCCAGTACCTAAGAGTTATCTTACTGGATCACAGATACCTTTATCTCTCTGTGTGAGGCTTTGAGAAGGGTGAGATCTAAATGACATAGCTGTGGGACTGTCTCTGATTTACTGTTGAGCAGGGGCAATCTCAGCTATATGAGATACACTCCAAGGGAACCCATACCTAATATATGTTCAGCCACAAAAACAAAGCAAAACAAACAAACAAACAAAATGGTATGGTTTATCTATATCAGTGCCTAGCATCATCTACTCCAACTGAAACAGAGGGATAATAAAAAGTAATATTTACACCCCAAAATGACATTGAATAAATTGAATGGAACTAGATGTTCCTAAAAGTTTTCTGTGGCATTCCAGCACCTAATACTTTCTTGAAATGTTAGCAGGAATTTAAAATTTTAAAGCTATTTTTAAGAAAAAAATTAAGAAAAATTTTAAGAAAAATAGCTTTCAATAATACTAAGAAGTGTTAGTATATATAAGATCTGAGTTCAAATTATAAACTAGTTCTTTACATTAAAAACATTTAAAACTCTAACAAATCTCTTCTATTATTTTCAAACATTAACACATATACATTCAGGAGAAAGGCAGTTGTCAAACCCCTATCTAAAACTGAAGCAAATTTCAAAATATGTATATCCAGAAAGCCCTGAAAGAATTTCAGTGAAAGATTTAATAGGTCATATCAAATATTCCATTTAATGTTCTTTTCTATATACCCCATCAATCTTTTGATTGACTGACTTTGAAGCTCTATTAATGCATCCTACAGTCAAAGTTTAAATGGAGTTTAATGGAACTCATCCAAATCTATAATAGCATTCTCCCCCGAAATTAACTTATAACCCACAAGTTAATGAAAAGTGTGCAGCTGCCTTTTCCCAGGGTGGGGTACTGTGAACGTGTCAAAGTGCAGAACCTAACACAAGAGAGATGGGCTAGAGTCCAGCACCTTTCACTGAAGTCCTTGGATACACTAATTCTGGAGGTATATTAAGGATGTTGCTACAAACCACATGGACACCTTAACAACAGCAGTGACTACAGAATTTCAATGATGCTTTAGAGCTCGTTGAGAAATATAGAAATTACACAATTTTAAACAATCCTTTCAAGAGCAATACCACTATCAAATATCTAATGTCTATTTTAATCTTTTCATAGTATTTAAAGACTATAATATGGTAATCAATAGTTAAAGCAAAACTGGTGTGTTTGATTAACCAAATAGTAAATAATTAAATGTTTTATTAAAATGGTAGTTCAAAATAAAATAAAGTATGCTATAATTTCTCCCGAATAAAATAATGTATAGAAATAGATGTGTTACCCAGTCATAGCTTTGTCCCTCTATCAAATTCAACCAATAAAGTGATCAAGTGTTTGGTAAATGGGTCATTTGAGGAAAAGCTATAGAGCCGAATTTATTTACAAAAGAGAACAGAAGGCTTCCAGTGTACATAGCTGAGGAGCGGAGGCTGGGGGTTTACAACTTTCAGCTATATTAAGCAATAGCATATGGGAGGTGCTAAACAGCTGTTCTATTCCTGCTCTGGAAACAGTTAGGCTTAGGAGTCCCAGCCACCAGGAATAGAAACAATTGATCAAAGCTACAGTCTGACAATATTAGCTTGTCTTATTAAAAGCAAACAATGACAACAACAACAAAAATTCTTAAAATTAGAGGTATTGGAAGTTGAAATAAGTTGTCTTGGGAAGGAGAATGACCTTGACGATATGGTTACTTGTGGAACCCTGCCTTGTCAAACTCCTTCTAAAACAACAGTCGGTCTCATTGTAGACTACAAGGGGAAGAGAGGGATCATGGAGAAAAGATCAATGGACATTTCCATGTGAGCATTATCTGATAACAGTACAATATCTACCAGGGATGGGTGACTTTTTTTTTTTTTTTTTTTTTTTGGGTTTTGACAAGTAATTTTATTTTTTTTCCTCTTTATTAGATATTTTCTTCATTTACATCTCAAATGTTATCCAGAAATTTCCCCTTACCCTCCCGCATCCCCGCCCTGCTCCTCTACCCATCCCCTCCCACGTAATGGCCCTGGCGTTCCCCTGTACTGGGGCATATAGAGTCTGTATGACTAAGGGGCCTCTCCTCCCAATGATGGCCAACTAGGCCATCTTCTTCCATATATGCAGCTAGAGACATGAGCGCAGGGGGAACTAGTTAGTTCATGTTATTCTTCCACCTATAGGGTTGAAGACCCCTTCAGCTCCTTGGGTACTTTCTCTAGCTCCTTCCTTGGGAGTCCTGTGTTCCAACTAGTAGCTGACTGTGAGCA
>LR749737.1:829082-856640 GCA_902729485.2 Mus minutoides
CGCATATGCTATAGTGTTTATTTTGGTGACTGATTATGGGAGGGATCCCTGGCAGCCGCCGTCACTGGTTGGTCCATCCTTTTGATTCAGCTTCACAAGAAGACTCCTTAATGATAGCCTTGGATTATATAAATGAAAGCCATGGCGCCCAGTCAGAAGTAGTGTTTAATTATCTAAAAATGTAGCAGTGAACTTTGCTTCTTATGACTATAGATATGAAGGGGGTGAAAAAAGGAAAAAACAAAACAAACAAACACCCCACTAAACTATCAGGAGCACTTGGGACCTAGCAACATGCTTGGTTTAGGCACTACAGAGAAGCTTGGCTTTGGATTCTCAGATGAAATGATGCATAGTTTCATTCCAACCTTGTTTCCGAGTCTCTGATGTGCTGAATCCTGTCATCCACTCATTCAGAACACAGTCACTGGTCACCTATGACAAGACCAAGCAGCAACTGGCCTTGCTTCTACAGACCATAGTTATAATATTGGAGAATCACTATAAACAGATCAATTAATATATGGCCTTTTTTACTAATCATCTTGGATCTATGAATGACAACTCTAATTGGTTAAATTGGAGTAGGAGTTGTGGGCAAAATGCTATTTTAGAATAGTTATAGAAGAGGACAACCCAGCATGGTGCTAATTTGCAAATAATAAGACAGTAGATATGAAGCTAGAGATAATATTTTATAATTTCAGAGAAATCTAATATTATCCATGATGAAATGACTCCTCTCACATTCCCTGTAATCTCAGTCACAGCTGTGTTGGTTCTTAAGAAAAAAAAAAAAAAGAAAATGAAAATGCATTCATACTAGGACACAGGTAGAGGAAGCAAGTAGGTAGATTCATGCCAATGGTTGTTTGAGCAATATGGAGTACAATCTTCTGAGACTGAGTCAAGGGCCATTAACAGAGAACCTCTATAGTCACGTCTACTATTTCTCTTCACCCTACCATCTTAGAAGTGCCAGGGCTGCACATTTTAGAATTGAATACCCTCAACTTTGTCTGCTACTATAGATGCATCCATAAAACAGAGTGTAAAAAGGTACAAGTAACCTCCAAGTTGATATGTTTATTAAAGAAAATGGTAATGATGTCTTACACTTGGGCTTATCAGACTGGGGAGTAAAGCTTCCTTGGAGTTTGCTAGAGCCTACCTAGAAATATTGTGCTATATTTTCAAGAGTTCTGTTCTTGGTTTTAAATGGCCAACTTGATTGTCTTATACCCAGCCACAAACAGACCTTCCTATTTACTCTTTTACTTAGCACTTATAACCCAAATATTCATTTTAACCAGGACATTTATTTTTGCCATAATAGCAACAGCTGCCATCAGGGCCTTGAGGTAGAAATGAACTATATTTGTCTGAGATTAAAGTATTCTGGGGAAGAAGGATAGGAAGTAAACTTACAAAGACAAACTGCAGCTAGCTCATCAAAGAATGCTAATCTCACATCATTGCTATTCTAAATTTGGTATTTGGGCAGGTACTGACATTGTTCTAATTTATATTTGAAAAGGGTTAGCTCTTCCTAAAAAGTGAATGGGTATTTTGGATGGAGGAATGGAGAACATTTACTATAGCCAGATACTGTTTGAAAAGGAAAAGATATGATACCATGACACCACATAGAAACAGTGGGAAAGCAGAAAAGAGCTGGTATAGGTTAAACACTTGTGATCTATTCAAAATCCAGAAGCTAAGATTTGAAAACAATCCATATATTCATATTTTTACATGTATTATAACTGGAGCTTAAGGCCTACCAAGATAAATATGGACCTCATTAGCATATGCATGGTATATTCAGAGTAAAACCAAGTGATTGAGATCATGTAAACAGTGGGTATAACTGGAACACATAAATAAATACACAGTCACTGAATTCCAGGAGAATACAATCTAAAACAGGCAGGGATATAATTGAAAACACAGTGAATAAGGCCAGGAAAGCCATGGAAACAGAAGGATACTTGGGTAGGGATTTCTCATAAAACACAAGCAGATGAGTGTCTAAAAAGGAAACCAACTATTTGTGCTCAAATAAGAATACATTAGTCGATTCAAGTAAAATTGGTGCTTGGTGATATTGAGAGTCCTGTTATTGTGGGTAGGTGGGAACTTGGCAGAAAACTATTGAAAACTAAATCTGACTGGGCTAAGAATGACCTATGTCCATAAAAATATCATTTTGGATTCTTTCAAGAAATTTTGTTATGAAGAAAAATGTATGAGAATGCAAAAGAATGGAAGAATGTATGTGAAGGACAGATTCCTTTCTTTCTCTGCTTGATTATGCAGACACATTCTGCAAGACAGAGGCCTGATAGATAATTTATCCATAAAGACATCTAAAATCAGCCACGGCTTAGAAAGGTAGGAAATTAAAAAAAAAAATCAATGTTCCTCATTTAATTGGTAGGTAATGAATGAGGTAGGCTGTACATCTAGAAGAGATGTCTTTAGTCAGTATGGTGGCACCATGACCTCAGAAGGTAAGATGTTGTGGATTTGGCCTACCTTGTGGGTGGTGTATGTATATTTTGTGAGTAACTTCTGGTTTTTAAATAAAGTACGAAGAGAGATTATGAAATATGAGATAATACAAAAAAAAAAAATCAACAGATTCAACACAATCCCTACCAAAATCCTAACAGCATTCATCCCAGAATTAGCAGAGAAATCCTAAGATTAATATAAAAGCAGAAAAAAATCTGTTTAGTGAAAATAATGCAAAAAAACTAGAAGGGCTAGAGCTATCATAAAACCTAATATCAAATTATACTAAAAAACATACTAACTAAAGTAACATTGTACAGGGGAGGAAAAAAAACAGACATACACATTGACAGAACAGAATAGAAAGTCCCAGAAATATATTACACAGCTTTAATCCTCTTAGTTTTGACAAAGAGTTCAAAGCATTAAGTGAAAACTGTGATATAGTTTATACACAAAAGAGTTTTGCTTTGGCACAAAAATAATATAACTACTTGAAAAAGTACAGAATTTTCAAAAAAAATGGTGCTGAGAAAACTGAGTATGCACATGTAGAAGAATGGAACTTGGTTCATAACGCTCAAGCTGCACAAATCGATTCAAAATTGATCAAGGACCAGAACGCATGATTCAGAACTCTCTAAGGATATTCTGATAATTGCTGCAAAGAAATAATCCCAAGAAACTGATAACTGGGCTTACTTGAAATTGCAGAACCTCTAAACTCTAACAAGCAAGAGAATCACCCAAGTGAAGAAACAGCCAATGGAGTAGAAGAAAACCACCTTTGCCAACAAGTCTGCTACTCATACCTAAAACTTAGAAAACCCCAAAAGTGTAAACAGCAATAAACAAGCAATAAAACAAAGGACTGAACTGATAAGTGGGAATATTAAGTAAACAGTTCTCAAAAGGAGAAACAGAAATAACAAATTAACTTTGGGAAAATAAAAGATGAGCAACCTTAGCCAACAAGAAAAAGCAAATCTGCAGAGAAATTTCTTTCTTTCTTTTTTTTTTTTTTTTTTTTGGTAATAAACTCATAAGTTTATCATAATGTTATAAATTGCATTTTAGCCTCTGAATATACAAACAGTATTTTCTTCTTTTTCTTTTTTTTTTATTAGATATCTTCTTTATTTACATTTCAAATGCTATCCTCAAAGTTCCCTATACCCTCCCCCGGCCCTGCTCCCCTACCCACCCACTCCTACTTCTTGGCCCTGGCATTCCCCTGTACTGGGACATATGAAGTTTGTAAGACCAAGGGGCGACCTCTCTTCCCAATTATTTCTATCCAAGCCAGCTAACAAAGAAGGGCTAGCATGATGGCTCTGCAAGTAAAGGCGTTCTATGGCAAACCTGATAATTGAACTCTGTCCTAAGAATGCACATGCTGCAAGAAGAGACTCTTGCTAGTTTTCTCTAAACTCTACAGTTGCAGGATGATATGTGTCCCATATACACAAGCACAAGGGCACTCATACAATAAATACACAAGCAATGACTATATAAATGTTGTTGTAAAATTGCATCACGGTATCCCAAAGTAGAAGAAACAAAAAAATCCACCTGGGTATATACTTAAATGAATCTAAATCAGAAAACCATAAGGATACATAACCATCAATGTTTACTGCCGCATTATTCACAGGAGCCAGTGTGTGGAACTAGCCTTGATTTCATTCAAAGACAGATTAAAACTGTGATATAGTTTATACACAAAAGAGTTTTGCTTTGGCTCAAAGAATAATGTAACTACATAATTTTCCTTACAAATAATGTAAGGAAAGGGATAGAATTGCAAATCATACATTGAGAGAAATAAATCAGATCCATAAAGATAATTCATGCATGTATATCACACACACACGCACACACACACACACACATACTCACAAATTATATATATATATATATATATATATATATATATATATATATATATATGCACATACATACATATAATGTTACTGAAAGAAGGATATATATATATATATGAGAGATGATAAGATAGAAGATAGTTTAGGTAAATATCAGTAAGGCACATATTATGCACAAACCATAACAAACTCCATTATTCATAATCTATATCTGATTCATTATTTTAAAAAGAAATGTAAGTAGAGTTGGGGTGTGCTTCAATTCTTGACAAAATGTGAATTTACTTTACTAAAACTCCTTTGTCTAGTTGAATAGACATGTAAATTACGGCATCATCTAATCTATAATTTAAAAATAAAACATATATAACTATATAATACCACTTAACAAAATGAATGGAAAATAACTCAAATTCATAATTTATTAATTACTAAGTTTTCTAGAAATCAATAAGAGGTATTAGATTTGTAAAGAATTTAAAATGTTAATTATCTTCATTTTAATTTTATGTTAATATTACCTCAATTTCTCATGGAACTTTTTAATTTAAGAATCATTACTAATTCATGATTTATCACAAGCTGAACACATTTAGTGATTTTTTTTTTTTAATTAGCTTTATGCCTTTATCTTAAACATATGATTCTTATTTAGAACAAATTTCCAAAATGGTACAATTCTGATCCCACAAGTATATACACACAAATATGGGGTTAAATGAATTCCTTTTAAAAATAGCAAAAGAACTATGAAGATAATAAGATATTATTCTTGTGGTTAGGTACTTTTATTCTAATGTTTAATACTCTGATTTGAAGATAATCAAAAGGGGTTACACCAGTAGTAATAGTTTATTCTATTAAATTCTTCAAAAGAGGTCAAATATACTTAAAGTTACAGAGATGTTGTCTAAATTAGAAAGTAAAAAGGAAAATGATTCCTTTGGAGCAGGAAGAATTAGAACATTGGGTTAAGATGGGAATATTTCTGAGAATGGATTTCTAGCTTCCCAGAGATCATGGTCGATAGATAATATATAGAATGTTCTTTTGATAGTTAATGAAAGCATAAAAGAGAAATCTACTAAATAACCATTGAGGCTATTTGATCACAGATTTTAAAAGGATCACAAAGCAATGAGGTTTTTCCATAATTGTTTTAAATAATGCTTTTGTATTTTAGGGGTAGAATTATAGATGTAGGGTCTCAGATCCAGAATTACTCTTGGTCAGCAATAAGATGGAGGAAATGGGACTTCTAAAATAAAAATAACCTTGTGACATAGAGGCACAACTCTGTCATATAGCCTTTAAGCAGGAGGCAGAAAGATCAAGAGTCCAAAGCCAATCTCATCTACAAAATTTAATCTGGAACAAATATTGCATCCATGAAATAGTACAAGTCTTTTCTTTCCCCTCAAAACTACTCACAAGAAAATACAACTATGATATCTTCACTGATTAATCTAATCCTGGGTACCTTAATAAAGCATTAACTTCAGTATATGTTTACAAAGAGATAAAAGTCCATTTGTTATGGCAAGAAACCATGAGAACAAGTGGAAGACATAGAGGCAAGGACTGCTGAACGCTGCCATCTTGAACCACAAGCAGGAAGCAGAGAAAGGAAGCTGAGAATAGCATGTAGCATTTAAACCCAGTCCTTGCGGACATGTTTCCTCTAGCAAGGCCAGCCTATCTAAACACTATCACCAGCTTGGAAAAAAGGAGCCAAACAACGGAGCCTATGGGTACATATTTATTCAAACCATGGTACCATCACACCCTGTCACCTGGGTAGATAAATGATCACGTTGCCTAGCATATATGCTCTGTAAAAATAACCTACAAGCTTGTCACTTAGCGGCCATTTAAGTTACACAATAAACTCTTTTGCTACTGACACACTTGGGTTCTGTGACATACAGAGTTCCATACTATTTACGATGTCATTCATTGACTAGGTATCTTTGAATAAAAGTGAGCAGTTACGATACGACAGAAATAGTGGGAGTAAAAGATCCATGGATTTAGTGTTCTAACAATCTTTCTATTAAAACTTCTTGAGTGAGGACATACAAATATAGTTTGTAATAATAAGAAGTTGAGATCACCATAGTCATAGATATAGGAAATGTAGGCTGCGATAGAGCATCAAAGAAGTGGTTTGTGGGTTGAAGTGATTCATTTCCCATGTCAGATAGGTCCACCCATGTGGATAGAGAGGATTTAAGCAAGGGTTGGTGGGATGTAACAGTTCAGAGTGGGGAGGGTAATGTATGAGAAGCAGACCAAACAATTGGGTAAGAGAAAGGTATAAGAGGATTTATTTGCTGTGTATGACAGTAACAGAACAATGTAGCAGCCCTTATGTCACTAAAGGGGCCCTGATGGAGATGTGTCAGTGGTCCACAATGAACAGACTCCTTATGACTTCTACCCTAACAAAAGCAACATGAAGGGGAGCAAGTGCTTCCATAAGTCAGGTTGCTGAAATGATGTGGTACCAGGATTTTTGTTCTCCCCTGGTTTAGTAATCATTGACTATGAACTGAATTGGGTCCCATGGAAAGTGAAATGGAGAAGTCATCAAGCACAGTGACACTGATTATGGCAATAGGAGGTTTAAAGAGATAATTTAAGTACAATTGAAGCTATAAAGGAAGAACAGTATATTAATAAGATTTGTATCACTGGAGAATGTGAAGAGTTCCCTAAGTTCTCCTCTAGTCTATGATGAAAAGATAAAACAAGAGAGTGGCCATTTTAAACCAGAAAGAAAGTTTTCTGTATAAACAAAACAACAAGAACAAGAACAACAATAATGTAGATTGATATTGGTGTTTAATCCCCCACTTTCAATCTCAGATGAAATGAGTTCTCTTTTCAAGGTATCTAGATTGTACAGTGTTGCTGTGGTAGCCAGTATAGACCAAAGCAATGTACAGTTTATTTTTTTACTCCAGAGAGGCAAAGTACATTTTTTTTCAATGAGCGGAGGCATTTTGAGAAAAGCAATTGCTCTTGTTATAAGAGTACAACTGTTGCTGGAGTTTACTTTTTTCCATTTCCCCTTTCCTGCAGTTATTCTGCACTGTTGATGATAACCAACATTGTTTAAATTGACAAGAACATACTGAGACACCAGCCCTACTATTGTTACAGCAGTCCATGAAAACCAGCATCTTATCTCAGCACTTTCTGAAATGTAAAGAAAAGTCAATTATCTAAAAGTAAAGAATAACTTCTATGTCTTCACAGAAATGGAGAAGTTCTTGCTTAAATACGGCTAGGGCCAAAGTTGTTTTCAGTATATCTTTAAATTGCAAGAAAAAAAAAACTTTTCAACATGGAAAATTATAGCAGATAGTGAAAAAGGAGTAAGATATTGGAGAAAATATGCTCTATACTTCCAGAGAAAACAGACAGTTGCCATATCTCTGGTAGAGGAAAAGCCCCAAACCTATTAACACTGACTTTCAGCCTGGTCCCTATCTGCAAGAGTATAGTTAGGTACAAAGCTGCATGTCCTACTGGTTTGGATATTAAGCCTGAAATTTCATCTCTGTAGCCACAAGTATTGGAATATGATTAACCCAACAATAGGGTTTGATTTCCTCTTTCATAGAGAGAGTTTTAAAAATAATTCTGCTATGTGCTTACCTTATTTAAAGTGAAAGTTATGAAGATGACTCTACTTATGGCCTGTGAATATTGTCAAGTTTTTTTTTTCTTGTCCTGATAATGACATCTCAAATGCATATTTAATATTTCTGCTGCACCTTTTCAACACCGATCAAATTACTAAAATAAGTGAAACCTTAACTATGCACTTCAGGACATTCTCTGTCAGACATCTATGTTGAAAATCTCATTAAATTTTCTACTCAATAGTAAAGGAAACAATGAAAAGCTTACATTCATACTGTATTTTCTGTTAGCCATATTTGCCAATGTTATGGGTAGTTAAAGATAATAAATACTTAATGCCCACTACACAAAAAACCACAAACATCAAAATTTGTGTACTCTTGATAATGTTGTAAGCCTGATGAATGTCTATCAAGAAATGAAATGTTACTCAGTTGTTTGTTAGATACCCCACAATAATATTTGTATTTTTTTTTTGAGAACCTGCCAATTGTTTTTGCTAGAGACACTGACATAAAATTAGATACCAGCTCCAAGAGATGATGTATCATACTGTGAGCACATGAACTGTATAAAATGTGCATGTTTCCTTACTGGAAAAAGCCGTAGACAGAAACAAAATTTTAAAGTTCTATTACCATAAGAAATTTTTCATGTTTTAAGATGAATATATTTATCTAAATTCTAAGCATTGTAAATATTTCCTATGATAATATAATATGCAAGGATGTGTGTACTGCTACTGTCTGTAAATATTTAAAACAATACCAAAATTATACCAATTGCAAATTAAGTTATGATAGTTATTATTTGATTACTTATAATACAACAGGAACCATGAATTTAAAAATCATGAGCATGTTTGATATCATCTCATTGATATAAAGTCTGTATTTTCATTATGAATACTCTATCCAAGAAGAGGAAAACTGAAATTCCTGTGTCTAAATTTCTCATTCAAAAATTACAATCTCTGCATCCTGTTAGGTAATACTGAATGATTAGATCTCTCTAATGCAAAATAGCAAAGGTAAAACTAATACACAAACCTGAAATCCTGGTAATGCCATTCCTCTCTTATAGAAATGTCAAAGGGTATAAATATAACACAGCTAAGATAAAGCTTGGGCATACTATGTCATGAAAATTATTAATTAACAGCATTACCTGATATATAGGACTCCATCAAAACTCAACAACACTGAAACATCCATGACACAGAAATAATTTGGGATGGGGAATGTGGGGAAAAGACTCAGTAGAAAACGTCTTATCTTTCAAGCACAAGACCTGATTCGATCCACAGTATCCACATAAAAAAGTAAGCACACACTGAAGGAGTTACAGAGATCATGTGTGAAGCTGTATCAAAAGGATGGACCAACCAGTGACGGCGGCTGCCAGGGATCCTTCCCATAATCAGTCACCAAAATAAACACTATAGCATATGCCAGCAAGATAATGTTGAAAGGGACCTGATATAGCTGTCTTATGGGAGGCTATACCAGTGCCTGGTAAACACAGAAGTGGATGCTCACAGTCAGCTATTAGTTGGAACACAGGACTCCCAAGGAAGGAGCTAGAGAAAGTACCCAAGGAGCCGAAGGGGTCTTCAACCCTCTAGGTGGAAGAATAACATGAACTAACTAGTTCCCCCTGCGCTCATGTCTCTAGCTGCATATATGGAAGAAGATGGCCTAGTTGGCCATCATTGGGAGGAGAGGCCCCTTGGTCATACAGACTCTATATGCCCCAGTACAGGGGAACGCCAGGGCCATTAAGTGGGAGGGGGTGGGTAGGGNGTAGCCAGTATAGACCAAAGCAATGTACAGTTTATTTTTTTACTCCAGAGAGGCAAAGTACATTTTTTTTCAATGAGCGGAGGCATTTTGAGAAAAGCAATTGCTCTTGTTATAAGAGTACAACTGTTGCTGGAGTTTACTTTTTTCCATTTCCCCTTTCCTGCAGTTATTCTGCACTGTTGATGATAACCAACATTGTATAAATTGACAAGAACATACTGAGACACCAGCCCTACTATTGTTACAGCAGCCCATGAAAACCAGCATCTTATCTCAGCACTTTCTGAAATGTAAAGAAAAGTCAATTATCTAAAAGTAAAGAATAACTTCTATGTCTTCACAGAAATGGAGAAGTTCTTGCTTAAATACGGCTAGGGCCAAAGTTGTTTTCAGTATATCTTTAAATTGCAAGAAAAAAAAAAAAAACTTTTCAACATGGAAAATTATAGCAGATAGTGAAAAAGGAGTAAGATATTGGAGAAAATATGCTCTATACTTCCAGAGAAAACAGGCAGTTGCCATATCTCTGGTAGAGGAAAAGCCCCAAACCTATTAACACTGACTTTCAGCCTGGTCCCTATCTGCAAGAGTATAGTTAGGTACAAAGCTGCATGTCCTACTGGTTTGGATATTAAGCCTGAAATTTCATCTCTGTAGCCACAAGTGTTGGAATATGATTAACCCAACAATAGGGTTTGATTTCCTCTTTCATAGAGAGAGTTTTAAAAATAATTCTGCTATGTGCTTACCTTATTTAAAGTGAAAGCTATGAAGATGACTCTACTTATGGCCTATGAATATTGTCAAGTTTTTTTTTTTCTTGTCCTGATAATGACATCTCAAATGCATATTTAATATTTCTGCTGCACCTTTTCAACACCGATCAAATTACTAAAATAAGTGAAACCTTAACTATGCACTTCAGGACATTCTCTGTCAGACATCTATGTTGAAAATCTCATTAAATTTTCTACTCAATAGTAAAGGAAACAATGAAAAGCTTACATTCATACTGTATTTTCTGTTAGCCATATTTGCCAATGTTATGGGTAGTTAAAGATAATAAATACTTAATGCCCACTACACAAAAAACCACAAACATCAAAATTTGTGTACTCTTGATAATGTTGTAAGCCTGATGAATGTCTATCAAGAAATGAAATGTTACTCAGTTGTTTGTTAGATACCCCACAATAATATTTGTATTTTTTTTTGAGAACCTGCCAATTGTTTTTGCTAGAGACACTGACATAAAATTAGATACCAGCTCCAAGAGATGATGTGTCATACTGTGAGCACATGAACTGAATAAAATGTGCATGTTTCCTTACTGGAAAAAGCTGTAGACAGAAACAAAATTTTAAAGTGCTATTACCATAAGAAATTTTTCATGTTTTAAGATGAATATATTTATCTAAATTCTAAGCATTGTAAATATTTCCTATGATAATATAATATGCAAGGATGTGTGTACTGCTACTTTCTGTAAATATTTAAAACAATATCAAAATTATACCAATTGCAAATTAAGTTATGATAGTTATTATTTGATTACTTATAATACAACAGGAACCATGAATTTAAAAATCATGAACATGTTTGGTATCATATCATTTATATAAAGTCTGTATTTTCATTAAGAATACTCTATCCAAGAAGAGGAAAACTAAAGTTCCTGTGTCCAAATTTCTCATTCAAAAATTACAATCTCTGCATCCTGTTAGGTAATACTGAATGATTAGATTTCTCTAATGCAAAATAGCAAAGGTAAAACTAATACGCAGACTTGAAATCCTGGTATTGCCATTCTTCTATTACAGAAATGTCAAAGGGTATAAATATAACACAGCTAAGATAAAGCTTGGGCATACTATGTCATGAAAATTATTAATTAACAGCATTACCTGATATATAGGACTCCATCAAAACTCAACAACACTGAAACATCCATGACACAGAAATCATTTGGGATGGGGAATGTGGGGAAAAGACTCAGTAGAAAACGTCTTATCTTTCAAGCACAGGGCCTGATTCAATCCACAGTATCCACATAAAAAAGTAGTGCATGGTATCTGCAACAGGAGATGGCACACAAGAACTCATGGAGCTCAGTAACCAGTAAGTATTGCCTAATAAGCCAGCTAGGAGAAAATAAGAGACTCTCCTTCAAAGCTCAGATAGAAAGCTAGCTATTACTTCAAGAATGCCACCTGAAGTTAGTCTCTCATCTCCATACACACATGGTGTGTACCTTCACACAGCAGTGTCCCATACACACAGAACACACACACACACACACACACACACACACACACATGCACACACACATACACACAAAAGCACACACAAGCCAACTTGTGTTCATGCACACACAAACACATTTCATTCAGAAATAACAATATCAATAACTTTCTTTCCTTGCATGCCGAAAATTTACTTTGAATTATGTATTGATTTATTCTTAAAACAGGGTTTTGGAGGCCCAGGAGAACCTCAAAGTAGCTACCTCTTTGGCCTTGATCTCTCAATCATCCTCTCAATTACTAGACTTGTATGTGTACAGCACCACACCTCATCTGTCATGCTAGGAAATGAAGACTAAGAGGCTCAATGAGGCGAGGCCAGCATGTGCGCATTTAAACTTTGTCCCAGCTTCAACCTTCAGTTTTTTTAAACTCTACTGTTTACATACATGCATTATGTTTAGGTGGTGACATTAAGTAACAATTTATTTTAACTTAAATTTAATAGTTGATTTTTATAACCATAACTAGCCACAAATGTTAAGACAACAGATAAGTCAGCTCATTACAGATAGGATGGTTGTTAACAATACTGGTTTTTGCCAGTGTTTATCTACCTGGATGTTATCTTGGTAGTTATTCATTTTAAAAATCCTAATATCTGATAACAACAGTATATTTCAGAGATACCTGCTATATCTTGTAACTATTCTGTTTTTAATGTTTGCATTTCTACATTGACAGGTCATAAAATTTATTTCATGAAGACTTTTAAGAACTACAAATTGCTGCTGAGCTTATGTGCAATTTAAAAAAAGAAGAACTAGATGCCACGGTTATAGGTTGCTTCCTTTATTCATCAAAGGGAAAACCATTTTTTCTCATCTACTTTCCACAGAAAATCCTTGATTCCAAATCCAAATTTCCTCTCCCACACAAGTAACCAAATCAAAATACATCATATAATCTGCCATAGAAATTGTAGAGCTGCCTTGATTTTTAAAAATATGTAAATTCTGGAAAATAACAAATGAAAAATTCTCACATATATATGCATACATATATACACATGCAAAGGCACATATAAATGACATATCGAAATATATATACATGAATTTATACACGTGTATAAACATATATGCACATGTACACACATCCATAGCTGAATAACAAGGTCAATTTCACCAAGCCAAAGATAAACAAGAATTAGTACTTGTAGATCAGAAAGGCGATAGTGTTTATCTTAGTAGGAAACCCAGGAGCAGTCGAATATTTCTGATGAGAAGTCCTGGAACTCAGTGTAAGCAAAATGTAGATACATTCATTATTTGCTGTCTAATATAAGAAAGCTCCGAGTGCACACCTAAGTCCTTACATATTCCCCAGGTTAAAATCCCTAGAAATAAAAACATGACTGCCCTTTAGTTGGGGTGGCTGAACTTTGAAGTAAATTAACTGTAATTCTCACGATAAATAAGACCACCTATGGAATCGTTCATTTTCTTTCTCATAATCGAAAGATCTCCAACAGGCACATGAATGTTAAAAGTCCGGTTGTGTCTAAAACCTATAATTAATTCATGTAGGTTTGCATAAACCAGACTGAGGAAAATAGCTTACCTTCATTGCTTTTTATACATCTGATTGAAATGAGCCCAAGACCTTAGTGATAAGAATAAATCTATTTTCTGTTACATTGCACCAACAAGTTCCTTTAGAATCTGATGAATTCTTCCCTATCTTGCTGTAATTTATTCACAAATAAAGGTTCATGAAATTCATAAACAGCTATGGTACTTTGAATATTAAGACCTATTTTCCTCAAGAATTTTAAGCACATTCCTCCTCCCATTTTCTATTTATAGACAGAAGTGTTCTTTTATTGCCTAGAGTAGTTTTATTTGTACATCAAGGTTAACAAGTGCCTCTACTCTCCTCTCACTTGTAATAATTACAATCTGTGTCAATGTAAGAGGACACTAGTGACTTGATGTGTTGTTAAACATTGTTGTGGGTGTTTCTGTTGTCTGTGCAAGTGTTCTCTGTTCTCTCTGAGACTGATACATGAAGAAATAACTGAGCACAGTGGGAGCCAACCCAACCTGTTTGGGCCTTCTGATTCACTGAAGATAAGAAAAAGAACAGAGGGAGGGTGAGATATAATTTATACTCTCTTCCTCTCTCTCTGTTACTCTCTATCTCTCTCTTTCTCATCTTCCTCTATTTCCCATCTTTCCTCCCTCTCTACCTCTCCTGATCTCTCCTCCCTTTCTCCCCACCCTCTCTCTCCCTCTCTTCCTCTTCCTCCTCCTCCTCCTCCTAGAACATGATCCTCTCCTGACTATGATTACAGGCTCAGCCCATTCTGCTATTCACAACAGTTCTACTGTGACCTGGCATTTAATCTTAGATTGAAAGAACACTGTCAGTTCTCCTAGACTGCTATCTTGTTGACTAAATATTTTGGAATTCCAAACTCTAGAACTGAGCAATACTGTTCTTTATGATCTATTGTTGTATAATCTATCCTCTACTTTTCTATCTATCAATCTATATATCTCCTATCTACCTATTTTATATATCCATTCCTGTATAAATATGGATAAGTAAAAAAGATAGATATGAGCAGGTGTGTGTGTGTGTGTGTGTGTGTGTGTGTGTGTGTGTTTTATGGTTCTGAATGAAAAGAAATATGTACTAGTAGTCAATACAAGGATTCATGCATACTAGACAAGCTTATTTCCACGAAGTTACACTTCTGTTTCTCTCTCTGTTCTATTCTAATTTTTCTATCTGTTCTTCTTGTAGAAATGTCTCTGGCAGTCCATGGAATAATCAGCCAACAGAGAAAAATAAAAATCCATCCACTGGATAGCATATGATATTAGCAAACATTTTTAATATAACTGATTCTTTTCTCCTACAGCATGTCTTGGTTGAAGTTTAACCTCCCTTTACTCCTAATTCTTCACTGGCTCTTCTTCCTTTCCTCTTCTTCTCTCTGCTCCAGATCCCTTTCTGTCCCTCATTAGAAAAGAACAGGATTTGAAAAGATAACAACCAAACATGACCAAATAAAGTATAATACAATGAATCAAAAACATGTATATAGAATTTGGACAGGCAATCAAACAGGAGGAAAAACGTCCCAAGAGCAGGCAAAAGAGTCAAAGTTCTACTCGTTCCATAGTCAGAAGTCTCATAAAATGCTAAGCTAATAGCTATAATAAATATATGAAGAGGGGCTGGTATAGAGCCATGAAGTTCCTGTGCTTGTTATCTTTATCTCTGAGCTCAGAAGCTCCTGCTCATTTATTCAGAGGGCCATGATATATATCCTAAACACTCTCTGATGCTTACAATCTTTCCTTCTATTCAGCAGGGTTCCGTGAGCTTTGAGGGGAGGGGTTCAGTTGAGACCACCAATTTTGACTCTTTCTCCACAATGTCTGGCTGTAGGTCTCTCGATTTCTATCCATTTGCTGCAAGGGGAAGCCATTTTGATGATAGCTGGATCTATGAGAATAGACGGATGTCATTAGTGGCCATTTTATTGATTTGTCTTTTAGACCAGTCATGTTTGGTTTTTACACAAGGTCTCTTGGCTACCCAGTCTCTGGTTCTTGGTTACCCAAGCAGTATCAAGTATGAGTTCTTTTTAACAGAGTAGGCCTCAAGTGACATAAAATACAAGTTTTTCTATACCCACAAGTTCAGTGCCTAGCATATTTTTGCAAGCAGGTCAAAGGTTTTGTGGCTTGGTTAGTATATATGTTTTTCTTTAGGTAGCCTGCAACATACCTCCTCAAACCAAAGAGATTAGAACATAGAGGTAAAAGCTCCATATAGGTACCAGCTCAAATTTTTCATGTCCATATGTCCATTTAAAGAATTTTAAACTTGTTTTGTCTGAGAAACGGTTGCCATGGTAGTTAATGCTCCTTCTCCTACTCTGGAACCATTTCTTCAACCTCTCTCTCTCTCTCTCTCTCTCTCTCTCTCTCTCTCTCTTTCTTACTCCCTCCCTCTCTCTCTCTCTCTCTCTCTCTCTCTCTCTATATATATATATATATATATATATATATATATATATGTGTGTGTGTGTGTGTGTGTGTGTGTGTAGTGTAGTGTATAGGTATAGGTATAGATATATAGATTTATATATTAAGATTTATTGATTGATTGTATATATGTGAGTACACTGTCACTTTCTTTAGNAAGGCATCAGATCCCATTATAGATGGTTTTGAACCACCACGTGGTTGCTGGGAATTGAACTCAGGACCTCTGGTAATGCAGTAGGGCTCTTAATGACTGAGCCATCTCTCCAGCACCTTCTATATATTTCTATAGCTACAGTGATACCTGTATATTGGTTAAATTTCCAACAGGTTCTGTGTGCAGCCCATGAAGAGGTATTGCATATAGATAAATTAGAATTAAGAAGTAGAGTGTTGTTTGAACAGTGACCAAGTGAGTAGGATACCCAAGGCATATGCTGTGCTGTTATAGGTGATAGCAGTTGAGATCTGATAAAGAAGGTATACTGAAGGGAGTCCCCCATGTCACAGGACCCAGGCAATATACTGAGTGGAATTCGGACAGAAGTGAGGTTGTGAAAACGGGTGAAGGAGAAGCAGCAGCATATTAATAACATGATAATGCTCTTCCATCTTTAGACATTGGTTCCTTTTCTTTACAGGATATATGCATCTCCAACAATAGCAATGGCATCATTACTGCTAAATCAGTACAATTCCCAGTCTGCATTTCACTCACCTTAAAATTTTAATTCTTAGCCGGGCAGTGGTGGTGCACACCTTTAATTGCAGCACTTGGGAGGCAGAGGCAGGCAGATTTCTGAGTTCGAGGCCAGCTGGTCTACAGAGTGAGTTCCAGGACAGCCAGGGCTATACAGAGAAACCCTGTCTCAAAAAAAAAAAAAAACAAAAACAAAACAAAAAAAAAAAAAAACAACAACCCTGTAATTCTTGTTGACAACCACAATAGTGTCTGTGGTGATTGTATATGGGATGGATCCCCAGGTGGGGCAGTCTCTGGATGGTCTTTCTTCAGTCTCTGCTCCACACTTTGTCTCTGTACCTTCTTCCATGGGTAGTTTCCCCCTTCTATGAAGGTTCGAAGTACCCACACTTACTTTGGTTTTCCTTCTTTTGAGTTTCATGCGTTTTGCGAATTGTATCTTGGGTATTCTGAGCTTCTGGGCTAATATCCACTTATCAGCGAGTACATATCGTGTGTGTTCTTTTGTGATTGGGTTACCTCACTTAGGATTATATCCTCCAGATCCATCCATTTGTCTAAGAATTTCATAAACTCATTGTTTTTTAGGATCTGTTATTTTGTGACAAATAAAGAAGTGGATGCTCACAGCCATTCATTGAATGGAGCACAGGGTACGCAGTGAAGGAGCTAGAGAAAGGACCTAAGGAGCTGAAGGGGTTTGCAGACCCATAGGAGGAACAACAATATGAACTGTCCAGTAACCCCATAGCTCCATGGGGCTAAACCATCAACCAAAGAAAATACCTGGTGGGGCTCATGGCTCCAGCTGCATATGTAGCAGAGGAGAAGATGCCTTTGATACTGTGAATGTTCTAGGCCCCAGTATAGCGGAATGCCAGGATTGGTGAGCAGGTGGAGAGGGGAAGGGATAGGGAGTTTTCAGAGAGGAAAGCAGGAAAGGGGATAACCTTTGAAATGTAAAGAAAATATCTAATAATAAAATAAAACTTTACTTCTTTTAAGAACTTGAAGTTTATAATCACATAGAATGTTTTCTTCACCTTTCTTTCATGCAGGAGAAACTTGAAGTCATACAATTGACACTATAAAGGATTTACTATTAAATTTATTTAGGAAATGTTAAGTTATAGAACATGAATTAACCTAAAGAATCACAGATTCCAAAAGGATTGGGGGATTAGTAGTACTCTAGGCAGACACTGGAAACTGTGAGGAAAAGAATAAATTCAGTGCCTCAGTTGGAAGTTTCTAATATTGCTTATTCACTAAGATTGACCTCCAGTTAGGGCCAACTATTATAACAAACAGAGATAATTCTGACTTGGCATGCTCATTTAGCCCATACAAATATCCTTGAAGGGGCACCTCAAGGAAACAGTATGAGGTTACAACTACCATTAAGTCCCTGTCTGCCATTAAGTCCCCATGCTCTTATCAGGAAAGATAAGAGGTGTACAAGATAAATCTATGTAAGAAGTATTCAAAAATACTAACACTAATGCCTAATAGAACATTGTCATTCTCATTAATTCTAAATGCATTTTAGGAAGGAAATCGCTTAATGTTTTACCATGGCAGTTTTTTCTGTTAAACTAAACAGAGATAAATAGTATTGGTTCTTTAGTTCAGGAAATGCTTCAGGGACCATATAGTTTTATAACCATTTCAAGATGTATCCTAAAGCTTTTATAGCCACTTTTCTACTTTACAGATGTTCAAGGCTGAAAGGGCTCCTGAGGTCATCACCCTGCCTGAAGGTAAAGTAGACTCAAGTCCTCCAAGAGTTTTAAAACAAAAAGAAGAGAGAGAGAGGGGGAGATGTAGGAATTCTCTCTTCTGTGGCAGTGCCCTCATCATTCTGGCCACAAAGTTCCATGGAGCTTTAAAGCCTAAAATAGTAATCTTTCAATTCTGAGAACAATCCTGAATAGAAAAGTGTAGTCTCAAATTGTCAAGACTGTCCTATTGCTTAAGCATTTGTGTGTCTTTGGTATTCTTCAGAATGAAATTTTGTACCCAACATTTACTCTTTAACAAAAATGAAAAAAGCAAAGCTTCCCAATTGCTTAGCAATAAAGAGAGAGAGAGAGAGAGAGAGAGAGAGAGAGAGAGAGAGAGAGAGACTTAAAACTGCAAAGCTCATTGTACTGAGGCAAAGAAGTCATTGTAGGGATGCTGTCTGAAGGAATGCTAGACTGTGGCACCAGAATGAGAAAGGAACTGTTTCCCATTAGCCTGAACAGCAGGGTTTGTTATCATTTAAGTACACGCTCTAATACACTTAGTGTTTTGTGCTACATTTAACAAGATTAAGTGAACACACACTGCTTCAACTCAAATCTTCATCGGAAATCAGAGGCAAGCCTCATTTCTTGCCAAAACATTCTCTTATGGCTCATTCTTAGAGCAAATTTCATATAAGTAAATCTGTTTACCCAGGTGTGCCATCCATTGATCAGGGGAAAGGTTTTTTTTGTTTTGTTTTGTTTTGTTTTGTTTTGTTTTGTTTTTGTTTGTTTTTTTTTTCCTTTCAGGTAACTCTTTTGTTTAATAAACTTTAAATCTCTGGAACACCCTTAAAAACGGAGCTATCAAAGAAGTGCTATTAAGCTCTATGGCTCGTCAAGAAATGAAAATGCCAGTGTGAATCCAGCAAAGCATTACAATAAATAATAAATATTATTGCTGACCCTTCCTACATGGTTTTATTAGAATAACTAATTATGGCTGGACACGTGGCAGGTACTGGGAATCATCTATCCCAAAAGACCCGATGTTTCACAGAAGCCGGCAGCTTATTTATACCTCTTACAAGGAAACAGCTAAGCTACATGAAATCTTCACACAACATGCGATCAATACTAAGGGGAGTCTTACTGAAAATGTTACCTTTCTCTCCTGTCTTAGGCATAAGATGCCTGGCAAGGTCTGTTACAATCTTCTCATAAATTACTACATGAATTTATATGGTGAGTAAAAACATGTGTGTCTGAATATAGACATATCTATTTTATAAGACACCTTTAAACTTTATTTTTCTACTTCAAGTACCAGAGATATTGAGACCTCATGTTTCCTAATTTCTCATAATCTCATGTAACAAAATATGACCATATCTACAAAATAAAAGTGTGATGTGGGGCCAGGGAGATAACTCACTCAGTTAAGCATTTACCTACAAACATGAGGATCTGAGTTTAACTGTCAGCGTAAGACTAAACATACCTGTTAGTACTTGGTTGTAATCCCAGCTCTGAGGAAGCAGAGGTAGATAGATCCCTGAGCTCTTTGTTCTCCTTCCTAGCCTACTTGGTGATATCCAAGTTAATAAGAGACTTTGTCTTAAGAAACAAGATGAATGCTTATAAAGGCAAGATGTCCAAGAGTAGCCTGTGCCTCCATATGTTTGCATACCTCTGCATCCACAGCTCTGCATCCATACTTGTACACACACACACACACACACACACATACACACAAACTGCTTCTTCTACATTATATATGTCTCTTAAGCTCTTTAAAAATTGGTGCTTATTTGAATATCAAATACTTTATGAGTCTCATTTTATTTTTAACTGATTGCAGTTCTCTGGAAAAAATTCAAATCTCTCTCCATTTATTAATTTTCAACAATCAGTGACATGATTTTACTAGGGTATGGTATTCCTCTTGTCCTTGGCAGAATAATTGTCTCCAAAAATATTTATGACTAATTGAATTGGAAATGTCTGGTTTCTTTAAAAACCTGGGTGTGACTCATGTTTTTCTAGAAACTGTCTTCTGAGGGGACATGTGATGTTTTGCTGAAAACAGACCAGTGAGAAGGTGCGTGATGTGTAGAAAGAATAGAATAGAACCCTGTAGACAGTGAAAGTTGCTCTTGCATTGTAGATAACATGAAATGCTTTGCTGATCTTCATTAGTCTAATCTTCACTCGTCTTCTCTTACCTTGACTCCAGAAAGAGAAACATGCCAAAAAAGTTATGATATCCTGGCTGATTGTTTCCACTAAATTGTGCTGAATCAGCAGAACCTTGTGGTTTCTGCTGGATCATGCCACTGCTACTGATTCATATTTGATATTTGCTATTGGATTAGAGTGCTGCTATCCTGACAATGAAGACAGGAATCGCCCTAAAGAACTACCTCTAAATAGTTCTACAACTTCCTTTTCCTATTAACCTTTCTCCTCTGATTGTTGGGCTAAAAGGGAGGTTGACACATTTAAGAATCCTAAATGAAATATGTTGAAAAAAATTTAAGCCTACATCCAATGCTTTTACCTTGTAAATGCATAGTCTAACATGATAAAGGGAATTTTGAACTCTTATTCAGAATATATATCTTGCTATAATATAACATTATGTGAGTTAGTCCAATATAACCATGCAAATTGTTAACTGAAGGTCATTTCTCCTCTCTGCCAAACATGGTTCTCAAGGAATATGAACACAGGAGAGAAAGAGAAAGGCAATGTGAGATTCCCAGTGACCATCTTGTATTCAAGGAATGAGGGAAGCCTCTGTTGTGGAGAAAACTCAGATTCTTTTCCAAGTCTGAATTACAAAAGAGAAACTCATAACTCAGGTCTAAGTCAGTAGACAGAAGTCCCACTTCTGATGTCCAGGTCTGGATTCACATAATTTTTAATAACTTAAACCACTATAAAGTATTCATATGGCAGCAATATAAAATTAACATAGAGCCTTAATAACTCACCATGTTTTCATCAATTGCTGTCTATGAGGAACCACTTAGAAGGTTTTTCCCTGTTTTACTTCTCTCTGTACATTACCGATTTGAGGGACTCTTCGAACCAACCATGACTTCTGTAAATCCTCACTGTGTGTTTATTGCTAGATGACTGGAACCCAAACTGTGATTTACACCTGGCCATGCTGAGATTTCTCCATTCACGTTCTATTCCGATTTACCAGCCTTTCCAAATCAGCTTTAACTGATCCTTCATTCACCTTCCATCATGTTTTTTTTTCCTAAGCTATACATTTTAGAGCTTAACATTTTATTATATATTTGTGAATTTTCATAAATCCTTTATGAGCTAGAAAAAAATAAAAATTAGATCATTCTGAATGGGTACAGATGCATGACACTTGCACAGAAATGTGCACCCTCCTATTTATGCACAGCTACACAATCTCTCAACAGGTGTTTGGATTTTAGATGTTTCTTCCCTTCTCATAGGGGAAGATTCTCTTAGGACTGCCCCAAATCCAGTGTATTGTAAGAAGTGGCAAAGGGGTAGGGAGGTGGTTTACAATTCTGTAAGAACTGTCAGTATCACCCTCTTTCCCTTTGGTAAACAGCATTTTGTAAATTCCTTTCAAGTTAAGCATTTTATCTCAGGGACATCAATTACAATGGCAGCATAGTTTCCTAACGTGGGAGAATGTTTTCCTTTTGATTTACAAGATTTCAAAAGAGGGTGAGCCAACATCCCATTTCTTTTTTGTTGCCCACGGCTTCAGAGACCAGGCAAATCAAACTGGAAGGCTGCATAAGCCAATAGCAGATACTGTCTCTTGGCATATCCCCACAGTGTTCAACAGATGACCCCCTCATTTCAGCATAGAAACCAAGCTTTAAACTTATTCCCAAGGCCTTCATTCTAGCCAGGAGTGTACAACAAATGTGTCTCTTTCACTACAGTGGTTTGTAAAAACAATTATTAAAGTATCAGAAATATAGAGTCCTTTATGTAGCATTGCAATTCATATATATATATATATATATATATATATATATATATATATATATATATATAATAGCACATAATGACATAAACACATTTGGAAATCACTGCTGTGTTTCAGATATCTGTGAGGAAGTCCTTGTTCTTTAGTATGTCAGAACTAGAAATTTAGAAATTATGGCAGTTTTGTTGAAGTGATCCTCAAGAAGTGACACATCCCACTAGGGAATATGACTTGTGTGTAGGCACCCCAAAATATTGGCAGGGATGCTACTGGATCCCTATTTTCCAACACTTTCAGTAGTCCTGGCTTTATATCATTTCATTTGGTAAATTTGACAAAATTAGTGTTCTTCTGTATCTATTATGGTGTCTTAAATGTTTCAGAACAGAGTTCCTAAATATCAGCCCCAACAAGAATTAATTATAGAAAAAAAAATTAAGACAACAGGTCATATCTATATAGTTCATACAAATACCTACTTCCAAGGCTGTCCTTGAGTGACCTCTAGTAACCTGTATCTCCTCATTCACTAAATTAAAAGTTTGGCTTATCGGGTCTGTCTTGTTTGAAACTAAATGTGATTAATTGTAATTGCTATATAGGTACAGCAATGTCTGTACTTAATATCTAAACCTAATTGTACTTAAATATCTGCTTTTACTTTTTGTTTGTTTGTTTGTTTGCTTGTTTTGTTTTTGAAACTCTAGAATCTTGTCAAGTGACAGACAGGGAGCAGCTTTGTGACAGATTGCTTTAGTGACTACAACAGCTACCAGTTATTTTGTCACTATCTGAGGGGAATCATGCACAGCCTAAGTTTGTCTACATGGGATAAGATCCATGCTTAACTGTGTATTTGTCCTTACCTTTTCTGGCTTTTTTTTTTTTTTTTCTTGTCACTTAGCTGCAATCACTCATGGCTCTGGATTTGCCTGAGATCTAAGTTCTTCAATTCCTGTTTTTGTCATTGAATTCAAAGATAATCCTAGGACCCTATTTTAGTTACTTTTCTATTACTGCAATAAGACATTATTGTCAAGGCCATCTATAGAGTCAAGAATTTCTTTGATAGTTACAGTTTACAGGATCAGAGTCCATGATCATCCGGCCAGAGAGAACTGAAACAGGCAAGCATTCATGGTGCTTAAACAGAATCTGAGAGGTTACATCTTGGTCCACAAGCAGGAGGCAGAGGAGCTAACTGGGAATTGTGTGGGTCATTAAAATGGAAGTGTACCCTAAGTGAAACATCTCCTACAAAGCCATACCCCTAAGCCTTCTCAAACACTTCAACCAATCAAGGAACAAATATCAAAACATAAAGGCTATGGGCCCATTCTCATTCAAACAATTACAAACAAATGAGAATGTTTTCTAATGTTTCTCCTAAAATGCATCTTAAGTGATTTTTAAAATCATAAATTTATTTATTTACATTCCAAATTTTGCCTCCCTCCTTATCCACCCACCCCAAAGTTCTTCACCCTATCCCCCTTCCCATTCACCTCTGAGAAGGAACTCTCCCCTACACCTCAGTCAGTGATTTTTAAAGTTCAAATTTATCAGTTGCTTTAGTGGAAAGTTGATATACAAATGAACTATACTCAAGTGATCTAGACATAAAAAGTTAACACTTGGCAATATGCTGGCCTAGGTCAAGTACTACGTTCTAACTATTAATATATGATAAGTAGGATCAAACTGACCTTCCTAAAAATTGGAGGAATATGCTGAATGGCTTCCATCACGAAGGTTAACTAATCTATAAGCCCATTTCCTAATACCTTCAGTTCCATTTTTCTGCTCGCATGAACAGCTACATGCTTCACCATGTAAATTACTTGGGCACATTGACTTGATAGAGTGTAATGTCATTCTGGACATACCCATCCAGTGAATTGTCATAATATCTCTCTTACGTAAACTCAGTTCAGTTCTAAAATATAGAATAATGTTTGTGGAAGCAGCAGCTATGTGTAACAACATCATTATTTAGTTTGTATTTGTTTATATTCTGTGTATTCTCTTGCTCTTTGTATTTATCTTTTTTAACCCATGTTGTGATAAAACCATATATTATTACATCCCATATGGTAAGCAGGAGTCAATTTCAAGGCTGTGCACATAGACAAATTCTGTACCATTGAGTTACAGTTTTGGTCTTCGTTTTTGTTTTTGTTTTTGTCTTTCAAAACAAATCTCATAATGTACCTTGGGCTTTCCCTGCACTTATAGCCCATGCTTGGCTCAGACTTGCTATCACTTAGCCACTGCTTCTAGAGTACAGGGATTATTCATTACCTCGGTTTATTAGAGTTAAATTCTGGGAAATGATACAGTGTCTTTCAACTGGCATACAATCACCGGGACACATTTCAATACACAAATGGGCATGTGACTTTTAAAGATATTAATACTGAAATGAAACCATCTGGGAACCGCCCACATAACATGAAATTTAATGCATGTCATCTCATCCTGTAGTGTGCAACAGCAAATTGCCTGCTCTTTGTTTTGGTGCTAAAAATGCAAGAGAACATTTTGCTCATCATTTGAACAGAGTCCTCGGTCATCAATAAACACAAGTGTGAGCTCCATTGCCCTTGCCAAAGTCACAGAAAATACAGATATGGAAATCATGCCTTCAAATTTCAATGACAAAACCCTTCCCAGAGATCAAGACTTGGTTTTGTTTTGTTCTGTGTTTTCCTAGAATGTGACATCAAATCACTGATTTTATAACTACCTGAAAAATCTCTTTTAAGCTCAGAAGACCAAGAGTAACAAAATGATTTCCAAGTTATGACCTGGACAACTGAATCATGGCTGAAACAACCACAGCTCATTTTATCATAAAGCAAAAGATATTGATGATTGTCAAGTAGCAGTGAACATCTACAGTTGGGGCTACAAATGACTGTTTACAAGTACTTTCTCTAGTTTAAAAAAAATATCAGTATCATTCAACAGATTCTTCACAACATGTCACCAACCAAAGAAGCTTAAGCTAAGATGGCTAAGATTAACTAGGTGAAAAGGCTATATACAAATTGAAAAGGGAATAAGTATTTCTTCCAGAACATATATGAGCTTGCACACACACACACACACACACACACACACACACACACACACATTCCCACCACGTGTATACATGCACACATGCACATCTTTAGGAATAGCCTATCTTTCAGGCAAAGAAGGTAAATCAACTTTCTTCAGATGTATGATGAGTTATTAAGGATTCCATGATTTCCACCAGGCAAGATAATTTTCTAAAAGGTCTCCCCAAAGTAGGGTTGAATCAGGACTGTGTTAGTATCAATTAATATCATGTCACTTGTTGAGGGAAAAGATTTATGTGTTCTTCTTCCAAAGGCTAGAGACTGAGCAAGTCTTTGTGTAAGATTCTTTTCTCCCTGTCTCTTTTTAAAGACACATGCTGAAGAGATCTTTGTTGTGAAGGCTACACTCTCTGTCATGTACAACTAATTAAATGCACAACACAAGACCTGCTTAAAGACAATCACACCAGTATTGCTACTCTGTATTATCTCTAGTTTAAGAATCGGGGTCTTTAAAATGATCATATTAATCTTTGTGCTTTTGAAACTATCTAGGCATTTTCTCTAAGGGGAATTTGTAAACAGATTTATTTATTGAAGTAACATAGCAATTTGTGCGATAACGTAGGAAAAATGCATTATATAATTCTGTAAGTATAGAAGCCACTCTATGATGAATGAGGTTGTTTGCAGATTGGTTTCTCCTATTTATTTTGACTTACTATGCTGACATACTATTTCCTGAGAATTTTTATCCTTTTAACTGTATCAAGGAATGCCTAAAAATAAAAGAAAAATTTAACTTTGTGTGGCTGGAGAAATGGCTCAGTTGTTAAGAGCACTTGTTGCTCTTCCTGAGGACTTGGGTTTAGCTTCCAGCACACACACATACACATACACAAACACACACGCACACACAAACACACACACAAACAAACATAGTGGTTTATTACCATCTGTATTTCCAGGGAGTTCATAGCCCTCTTTTGGCTTCTCAGTATAGACATATACATGCTTGTAAAACAAACAAAACTACATATTAAATAAAATAAATAAATCTAAAGATAATTGAAAAAAGAAATATTCATTTCTTCACTACATAAACTTGTATAATTAAATAATAAAATTCTAATTGTGGTACATATTAATAAAATTACATGAGATAAATAACAGCTTTGTCCTTTCTAGTCCATAAAGATTCAGTGGTATGATTTAAGGATAGTTTATCCACTTGCTTTTATGGATGTAATAATTCAGAGTTTATTTAAAATAAAACTTAAATGTACATCAAGAAACAGTGGTCATTTTAGTGGCATGTGTTTGTAATATGAATGATGTGGGATCTATGAGAACCTGACTTTCCCCTTGACTAGCCTATCCTGAGTGACTTATGTGTTAAATGATCAAGCTGCCCCTGGTCAGTGGATTCTGGGTTGCTTTTTGCATCCCAAGGAGAATAAAGAAATATGAAAAGGGGCGAGAAAAATAAATTTAGATTTATGGCAGAGAAGTGAGAAAAAGTCCAAAGACTAGGAGTCGTTTTAAGGAACACTGAATACTAGTCTTCTATGGAATGGAAAAAAAAAAAAAAAAAAGAAAACTGGAGAGAAAATGAGATAATTTTCAACAAGATTAGTCATTTTCTGGGTAACTTAAGAGTCTGAACCATTAAAGAACCTGAATAGCCTAGGCATGTTGCATTTTGCCAAATTAGAACCCAACGACTGCGGCTGCCAGGGATCCATCCCACAATCAGTCACCAAACATAGACACTATATCATATGCCAGCAAGATGGTGCTGAAAGGGCCCGGATATAGCGGTCTCGGGGGAAAACATACCAATCCCTGGCAAACATGGAGGTGGAAGCTCACGGTCAGCTTTTAGATGGAACACAGGGTTCCCAAGGAAGAA